>JAPQVW010000213.1:0-35700 GCA_028535905.1 Quercus berberidifolia
GCTCATTTGGCTAAAAGAATGGAAAAGTGGGGAAAGAAATATTTTTTTAATTTTTCTTCACATGTATTTTGTTTAGTTGAGAAGATGAAAAAGTTGAGAAATAAAAAACTTATTTTATTTGATTGAAAAGAAAAATAAAAAGATGTAAAATGTAATTTATTTAAATAAACTCTCAACCAAATAAAATTGCTTTTCTTTTTCTCCTCTCAACCAAACAACCAAAAATATCATTTTCTCCCATTTTTTTCTCCCTCACTTTCCATCCCTTAATAATCACCGCAACCAAATGAAGTGTTAGGTTTGGAATTATTTTTACTTTAGTCAATTATGTTTTCAAAACAAGCCCATCTCTATGACTGATCTAGTCATTAAGTTAGTTCTCTCTCTCTCTCTCTCTCTCTCTCTCATATATATATATATAGCCAACAAGCTCAACAAGATGATGGTGATGATTATAACAAATAGGACGGCTGCAAAAGTCCTAGAGATTGACATATTGTGACAGAACAAATTAAGCACAAATAAGCTATGCATCAACAATAAACATGTTAAAGAGTTTTTTTTTTTTTTTTTTTTTTTTTTTTTTTTTTTTTTTTTTTAATTAAAAGAAGAAGAAGAAAACAACCAAGAAGCAAGAACAGACCCTATAATTTCGATGAATGCGATGCTGCCAAAGAAGGAGAGAAGTCAACCAATTTTTCATTTTGGACATCATTTTTACCAAACACCGCCGCTCAAAATCAACACCACCACCAACTACTAGTTTAGAAATCAGCAGCGACACATGCAAATCTTGACCAGAAATCACAACTACTCCCAAGAAATTACAACATATAATCTCAAACCCCATCAAAGCAAGACGCAAATCTTTGACTAGAAATCACATGCACAGCACAAAGCCATGATTAGAAATTTTTAGACCCACATGCACAAAATTTTAAAAAATAAATAAAATGATGTTATTTTCGATTTTTTTGGGTTTGGTGGAAGGGATGAGAGGCTATGTTTGGAAGCAGAGGAACTACACCTGGTTTCATCCATGGTGTTAGTTGGGTAAAATGGAAGTAGGAGAGAGCACCAATATCATTGACTGCGGTGGTCTTCAGCCTCTATCCATCTCCAGCGACATCACCTTCATCAACATCACTCAATCAATTGCAGGGTTCTTTTGTTTTGAAGGGATTTTTATTGAGTGTGGTAGTTCCTATTATTCTATTTGAAATAATCTGAGGAAACATTGTTTCATTGGAGGACCTTAACAATAGGTTTCATTGTTTCATTGTTCCTCTCTTCTCGCCCCAAAAGTAAACCCTTGCTGGAGATGCTCAAGACTAAAGGGGCAGTAAAGACTAGAAAAATATTCTTGTGACAGAACCTTCCTGCAAATACAGTAAGAAATTAGCCAAAATACTCCCATGCTTAAGGCCCAAACAATTAGTGTGCACCTAGGACGTTTCCAAAAGCAGTACCATGCCCCTTGCTCATTTAAGTTCAACTAATCAAATTGAGTGGACAAGACCAGAACATGCATAAAGATTTTTTTTTTTTTTTTTTAATGTTTTGGGGGGAGCGTTGCTCTTTGTAGAAGATGGTGATGACAAAAACAATGATAACAGATCCAATGCCAAATTCACAAAATAACTCTTCAAACACATCATGCATGTCATAAGAATCAAACGGCTTTTCTTTGTAGAAGATGATGGTGATGACAAAGACAATAATAACAGATCCAATGCCAAATACACAAAGCAACTCTTCAAACACATAATAAGAATCAGACACTGCAGAATTGTGCCAATGAATTGATGGTTACCAGCAATAAATCCCAAAAATCACAGTAAAAAAGTTATTCAGAAGATTACAGACAAACGCCCAGGTATATTTACAAGCATGGTTTAAAAGTTAGCTAACTATGTTACTGAACTAAATCACATCCAGGGAATAAAAAATATTGCTGGAGGCTGCAGAAGCATAAAGACAAAAGGAATACCAACTGCTGTATAACAGACAAAAGTAAATAAACAAATGAATTACTGGAGTTCCATGCTTCCTTTAGCCCTTCTGAATTTTTTCCACATATGCCTGAAACAAAAGGAAACAATCTGACTATATTTAAGTTGGATTAAAAAACCTCTACTTTAAAACATAGTTAAGGAAAATATATTTATTTAGCAGTCTAACTGGTAGGAGGAAGGTGAGAATTTATTCCAACAGCAAGTCATGAAGGTATAAGATAACGAAGTTGTTAATTACTTAACTTGGTTCAAAGGAATAATATAAAGAAGCTATTAATTTTAAATTGGCATTTTAAATTGGCACCCAACTCAAACTAGGTTGCCCTAATCTTTCACTCTCTCTTTCTTTCCTGTCATTATTTGGCCGTTAGCTATTTCGTTCCACGGAAACAATGGGAACTGAGAGGGAAAATTTGTGATTTGAAGCTCTTAGTCCAATTTGAAACATTTTTAAGATCTTGACTTTCTCATTCACTTTGCAATTAGTTTGACTAAACATATAGAGAGGCAAACGACAACTAAGCCTTATTCCCAATTTTTTGAGGTCGGCTATGATCCTCCACAAATTAGTTAAGATTGGCCACATCTATTCTTTTATATAAAGGGGAGAAAACAAACATTTTTGAATAACTACCTTGAGTAGTATGCCCATATCATCTTTCAAGACTTTTTAGAAAAATTTTGAGTCTGAGATTGTAATTCTTAGGAATAGTTAAATGCAAACTTTGTGTATTTGAACTCACTCCTCTTTCAACTAAAATTATTTTACTTACCAATAAAACAAACAAGAAAAGCATATTTCAAGTATAATATGTTTCAGCCATTTTGGTTTTTAAAGAGGGAAAAAAAAAATTTGCTGGGTAGTTTTTAAAGAGGAAATATTGAACCAAGCTTAGAAAGAAAACCTAGACTCACACTTTTCTTTTCTTTAATTTTCATTCTATTTTTTATTTATATATTTTTTTTAATTCAATGGTATAATGGGGAGGGGAGAACCTAGACTCACCTTAAGCTAATCCAACACAATTATGTATGCCTAGTTCCATTTAGCAATTCAGTTTTAGCTGAGTGCTCTGGTCCAAAAATATTACAACCAATCCAACTTGAACCAGGTTGTACCCTAATTATAAGTAGGGATGAAATCAGTTGGTTTCAGTTGGGGTGTGAGGCAAAACATCCAGCAAACTAATCCTTTCAGTTTAAGGAGTAGCAACATTGACACCAACCAACCAACAGCAGCCACCACACTGTACTGGAAGCCACCACAGTGGTTCGATTTGGTAGGTAGAGGACAACTGTAAAGACAGAGACAGAGTATAGCTGGTAAAGGCAATTTGAGAGAGAGCTAGGGAGAAGGTTGCATCACTTTCAGTGATTTGCAAAAGAGAGCTACATAGCCAGAGTGAAAAATCATGGTACCAAGACCAACCAAAACACTGAATTTTTCTTAAAAAGAATCAATGGCAGGCTGGAACCGGCTGACACCTTGGTCGTATCAGTTGATCAGTGATTTTTACATTCCTATTTATAATAGAAATAGGGATGTAATGTTTTTACAAGAGAATGAAACCCTTGTCCATTGAGTAAAGAGAATGAAACCCTTGTAACATATACATTATGGAGTTAACAAAATTATAAATATAATGTAAAATAGAGGATCAAAAGAACTTATTAATATATCTAAAACCAACATGAGTGAACCAGAACTCACCTGTACTAATTTGGTAAGCTTTGGTTTTGAAGATGACAGATAATAGTCAATTTTCTCTTGTGTCTGAGGAATATTAGCCCCCTGAAAAGTACTGGTCACTTTGTCGACCACCTTCTTCACTATAGTCTTGTAAGCATCTTTGCCAATTTGACCTTCCTTCCATGCGGGTTTTAGAATTTCCTTAACAAACTCCACAAGAGAAAATTTAAATGCACGAATACCCTTCACATCTTTGCTTTTCTTTCCATCATCTGCTTCAGCATCTCCATCAACATTCCCCAAAGGACCATCCTCTTGGGCATTTTGGTTCCCCTCTTGTGCTTTCTTGCTTTCCTCAGCCCCCACTCCATTGTTTTCCATGGCAACCTCATTATTCGCACCAGTCTCCTGCTGATTTAAAGGCTGGCTCTTGTGATTAGGTTCTTCTGAACTGCCAATCCTGTGAAAATCACTTCCATTTGGTTTGTGAGGAAGAGGTGATGGGGACATGTCTTTCAACGGTATTTCTGGTTTTACATCTACAGAACTTTTATGCCCAGATGGATTTGGTGAAATGCCTGAAGGGTTGTTACTAATGTCGGACTTCTTAGGCTCTATGCTATCACATATAGGATCATACTGCTGGGATCCAATGGCTGGGTTTTGCTGAACTTGTGCTCCTGAAACTGGCTGAAGAGGCCCTTCAGATTTGGAAATGGAAGGAACATCCACTGAATTATGGGAATTTAGAGCAGCATAAATTTGCGGAAGTTGCGGTCCATTTCCAAAATACTGAGCTAAAGAGGCTGAAAGGTTAGTAAGGTGTGTCAGCTGTTCACTGCTTACCATGTTTTGCCTTGGAGAAATTCCAGGATTTACTTGTGATGAACTAGCACCCCCAATTTCTGGTTTGGTGAGAGATTTTGGAGAAAACACCAGATTTTGTTGATATTTTGTAGTTCCTCCTCTTGAAGAGGCAGTGGGTGTCACCACTTGATTTATATTTGGAAGAGGTAAGGAGCTTGAACTCTGTCCATTTTGGTCGAAGCATTGTCCAGGCAAGACATTGGCAGAAAAGTTTAGATCAACACTTGAACTAACAGTTTTTTCAATAGCACTTTTGTCATCACATGACAATGCAATAGCACCATCATCCCTCAAATTGTGGTTCTGTTGGAAATAAGATTTTTCATTTATAATTGGTTGCACAACTGCAGCAGCATCATGCATTGGAACTGAAGCCTCCTTAGTTATTTCCTGTCCTCGAGTGACTACAAATGTATCATAAGAACCAAAAGATTGTGAGGCCTGAGTAAGGTGACCATGCTCTTCTTTCACAACATGGTTGGTAGACTGCAATCCATAATTCCAATCAGGAGACATGTCCATATCACCAGACCATTTTTCAGCACCACTTGATTCAGGAACACTGATGCTGGCAACAGCATTTTCTTCCTTCCAGGGGTTGCCTTCCTTCTCATTGCTCTCAGCTGCTTTATAACCAACTTTTGGATCGCCACCAGTTCTCTTCCCCTCATCCATACTATGACTCCATCTAGTATCAACCCTGGACCAAGCAGTAGACCTTTGTGCTGGAGCACTCAATTGTCCATCGTTGTCTTCACTCTTTGTAGCATCTGAGACAGTAACCGTATCACTCCATTCACTCCTTTTCAGACCATCCCGCAGCCGGTCTATATCAACTGAATGGCGGCGCAGCCCCCACCTATCATCTCCATCTCCTGATCTTCCATCAGGACTTACACCTGCCCGAGTATGATGAGAAAACCGGCAAAATTTCCCATTACGACAATTTCCTGCAGCAAAAAATTTACAAGGAACTTCACCAACCCTACGATGTTCAGGCTCACCACCTCGCTCAAAAGATAAGTCTCTATTCCTATAATTTTCCCTTTCTCTAATGACATCATTTGCAGACCCTTTACTGAAACTATCAGAAGCACCATCATGGGCATATCTGCAAGAAGCCCCCCTCCGACACTTTCCTCTAATAAAATCAGTACAGTATGCAGTAGATCTTCCCATTCTTGATGTATAGTCCCTGGTATCATGGGGAGTAGAATATTTTGAATCTCCACCTTTCCTGTGCCTACTTTCCCAGTTATCCTCATAATGTTGATTACCCTGATGAAGAAACTGACAATGATTGCCCCTCCGGCATCTCCCAGCTGCGAAATCTTTACACAATTGAGTAGATGCTCCTCTGCTTCTACTTCTGTCATGGAATCCTGATTCCCGTCTAATGCCACGAACAGGGCTTCTACTCCTGCTCCGGCTCCTGCTCCTACTTCTACTCCTACCCCTGTACATTATACGCACAAAAAAGGCAAGACAAATTAATAAACCAATCATGTTGTGCTCCTCACTAGGTCAGTAAGAGGAAGGACATATTGCTCTGTATATTAGACACCATCATTAATGATATGTAATGTAGGTGAGGCTCCATTAGCAAAACTAAGGAAAAGGTATTAAGTTTTCAAAACTACCACTTTAATTTGAACTCAAAAAATCTAGGGCCTGTTTGATAATGTTGTTCTAGTAACATTGTGTAAGTGTTGTGAAAATACGTGTTGTGTTGTTTAAACAACGATAACTGTTGTTTAAACTCCCCTACTAAACACCCCCCTAATGAAAAATAGGCATTGATTTTTCAAATAAAGGGTAAGTTGGGAAAGTTATTAGTATTGTGTCCTTTGACATTTTAAAGAGAACCATATTTTTATTTTTACTTTTTGATAAGGACCCTTCAAACTCCCACTAAAAAATTAACATGGATATATATTTTGAAAATCTAACCGCTGGATTGTAGGTTCTTTATGTTCTTAACACGCATGTCAAATTTTGTTCAAATTAGATGTTAATTACTATTCAATTCATAAACATATTTTTATGCATAATTTAAGACTACAAAAACTTGAAATTTAAACATTTGATTGTTGACATAACTATTGATCTTTGATCTTCTTGAAATTTTACAAGCATGAATGATATAATAAGAAAATACAATCTAATGGTGAATTTGTCAAAATTCACATTCAATAAAAAGACAAAACAAATTCACATTCAATAAAAAGACAAAAAGAGAGTTTGAAGGGTTTCTCTTCAAACTAATTTGAAGAGAAACTTTGTCCATAGACTTAAGAGACTGAAATAGAAACTTCCAAAAAATTTCCAGTTTGCCAAAATGAGCATGAAAAGTGAAGAATCAAACCTGAGTGACCTGCTCCAACCATTTTTGGGGGAGCGACTACGACTTTGTCCTCTCCATTCATCAAGACCAGGAGACATATTCATGCCATAACTTCCATCTCCATCCCACGAGACAGTGGCTTCCAAATTCCTGTTTCTGCCTTTACTGAAGCTACCATCCCTGAGTGAAACACTGCTTCTGGGTAAAGGTTCCAAATCATGCTTTGCCTCTAGCAAATCATTCTCCAGATCAGACCACTTTGAACGATTACTACCAGCAACCTCCGTAGAGAGCCATCTACGTTCTGAGTCTTCCTCATGAAAAGACATGCCTGCTTTTCCAGGCCAACAATCAACTGATACATTTTCATCTTCAAATTGATCCTCTTCTCTCAAATCCCACTTAGAACCACGTTTTCTGCTGCTTCCACTCATTGCCCAAGACAAAAGCCTTACCACGTTTTTTCAGTTGAATTATAAATAATCTGGATCAAGAGAAAAATAAATAAATCTATCTCAATAGCATAAAATCTATCTTAAATTCTCCACTTTATTTTCCTTGCAAGGTCTACTGTAGTGTCTTAATAATTTGAAATGTTCCACAGATATTATTTTCTCCCCATTCAAATTCATCATGCAACAATTTGATTCAATCAGAATAAAAACCTCAGATAATTAATAGAAAAACTTAATGTTTATTTAATCCAATTTTTTTTTAAATCTTATTAACTTAGAAGACTGTCCTAGGATCATGAAAGAGAAATTTGACACAATCTAAGTACATAATCATTTTCCATAGATCAGATGTCACAAACATACTTTTGGTCAGCATCATGGAACCTACTAGACCAAATATCTTACAGCAATTTCTTTTATCACTATATAAGACAGTATGATTATAGTGTAGACAATGAAATTTTAAGAAAAGAAAAGGAGAAAGAAGCATGAGTTTTTTTTTTTTTTTTTTTTTTTGGATAGGTGAAAGGAGCATGAGTTTTGGCTACCTGGAATCACAAAGCTGCATTCACATTGCCAAACCCAAATTTGGTATGGAATAAGAAGACAAAAATGAATCTATAGGAATGGTAGACATAATATAATACAGGATAACAATGCATAACATTGACTAAACCCCCCCCCCCCCCCCCTCTCTCTCTCTCTCTCTCCCCACCTAGAACTTATAAGGAAATTTTTAAATGGCACAAGCCTGAGCTTGGAAATCAACAACGAAAAGAGCCCCATCAATTAATACATCTTATTAAAAAAGAGAAAGTGATCAAAGAAAAAAAATTATGAAAACTAAATTAAGATCACAGTACATCTAAGGCACCCCAGCAGTATTCCCATAAACATCTAAAATATCTTTCTTGCTTGCTTCTTTTTTTCATAAGTATTGGTATTTTATTAAGCAATAGAATTCTCATGCACACAATAGTGAACACAAAGTGGAGTGAAAGAGTTACAAAAAAATTATGCATAAAAATACAGTGATTCTTTGATGTCTAAAAAGGAAATTGCTAATTTTAAGACCCCAAGCACAATACCAATTAAACAATGATTCCAACTGAGTCATTGAGCTTTCTGAATATTCAAAAGTGCCGCTATTTTGTTCCCTCCACAATGTCAACATCAAACATAAAGGGACAAGGTTCCAAATTTTTTGTGAAACAACATATAAAATATGTTCAGAAGCTTAGCCAAATTATTACCAATCAGCATTGCAGTTTGATCATGTAAATATTAGTGGACCACCAAGATGAAGTGGTGAACACTACAATAAATTGCATTTGATTCAGGGATATTAGAGACCAAAGGAATATAATTATTTGTGACAAAAAAAAAAAAAAACTGCAGCAGAGAAAAAAAATACACCCGTTAGTCTCATACTATTTCATTAAAAAACATACAAAATTTCTTTCAGAAGTCTGGTCAAATTATTTCTTGACCAGCTTTGCAGTTTGATCATATAGAAATTGGACCACCTTTTTTTTTGATAAGTAAGAAGAGAATATTATTAATAAAAGAAGAGCAAGGGAAATACAAAGCGTTCACGGTAGTGAACAAAGGAAAAAGGAACAAAAAGACAGATGCAGCCCCTAATCTATTCTAATAGATGAAAGAAAATCCAAAAGGGTAGAACAATCCGTGAAACCCCAACATCGAGACCAATCAAAGAGGGTCCGCTGGACCACCACCAAGATGAAATGGTGAACACTATAACAAATTACATTTTAATTAAAGGAAAGTAAAGACAAAACGGATCTGATTATCGTGATATGAAAATAGAAACAGCAGCTGAGGCTGCAGAACAGGATACACCCACTAGCAGTCTCCCATGGCCCACAAAAATGATGTGGTTGATATCTTCGGCAGCTCAATAAGAATACTTCAATCAATTAAGTTCATCCAGGGTACTAATGAGGAAATCTGAGCCAAGCAGACAATTATTCCGCTAAGCTCAAGAGTATTGATGCTCATTATTAAATATTTTCATATTTGATTGTTCTCGTTCTTTGAAATGATGAGATGGGAGGAGAAATTCCAAACAACTACCAATACTATAAATCAGGCAACCCAGAAAACTGTGTAAAATATAAATCACAATCCCCACCCCCACCCCTCCCCAAAAAAAAAAAAAGGTTCCAGGTTTTAAAAATTAAAATTCGAGCTGAGTTTCCAAAATGCAAATGATCAAAAAACAAAATGAAGCACAGAAACAAGCAAGCTGGCAACTGATAGTCAGATGTTCTTCTACCTTATCAGTCAATAAGTCAACGGTTTCCCTGACATAATTCACTAAATTATTTTATTTTTTGTTTACAAATTACTGGCTTCCAACCAATAATATTGTAAATCACAAATTTCAGTAGGTTATATTATACATCTTTGCTTAAAAAATTTTAAATACAGTTATACAATATGGTTCTCCATTTCTTCGTCTTTTGCCTTCAGTTGCCTTGCAATACCAAAAAGGAAATTCTTTCAATGGCTAGGCTTATTCAAATCTAACCGACCAGAGATCAAGCCAGGATGGCTAAGACCAGCCTTAAATTATCCATAAACATCCGACCCGAGCCCAAACATCAAATTATTTGAGGATCCTTTGCAGTCTTAATGAAAGACAAGGGGATAAGCTGGGGTATCCCGATACCTCAAAAGATGTCCAAAGTAATTTTCCCCACAACCACATGCTCAGCTTCCTATCCAGGAGAAGGATTTATATGTGAAAATTTGACTTCCGATACAAGTTCATTACACAAATTCCTCCGCTACTTGCACAAACTCCATATTCAAACATTACATATAAATTAGGATCTCTAGAAATTTGACACATCAATAACTTCCTTAGAAATCAGATTTTCAATTGGGCACAATATTATTAGGGACTTTATCATCAGGACTACATACAAATATCCATGTATGCTCTGTGAGTCTGTGAATGATATTCAAGTTAAATCTCCTAAAGGCCCCCCCAACACTTGCATCCCTCCACCAGGTTTCAAATGAGGGGATTATCTTTAGAAAATGCCCACCATCAACCAAACTAGCAGTCATCGAAATCTTTTTCTTACAAAAAGGAATTCTAGCTTTTTTTGGCCAGAAGCTGAGAATTTCAAAATTTGATTTGATTGACTCAGATTTAGAGAAAGGCATTTTCCATATCATATGATCATGCCTAAAATATTAGGTCAAACATCTTATTTTGAGAACTCAATTAAAAAGCCATAATTTTTGTTAAACAAGCGGACAATTTAAGGTTTCCAAACTAAAGGGCTCTCCTAAAGGACCATCTTTATACAAGGACTTCTCAAAGTGCATGAAATATACTTGGTTTACTCCTCAGGGGTGGGTCCAAAGGGCCCCACCTTGGTGAGGTTTCAAGTCATCAAAAAAAAAAAACCATAAATACACTATGCCTGCCATCAATCCCACTAGACCTGACAGTTAATTAGTACTCTTAAATGCATCAAGTTGCATTCAGACCAAAACAGAATTTTTGTAAACACCATGGAAGTGGTGAAAATTTTTGAAATCATACTTAAGACTATTTAGACCTATAAACTTTGTTTATAAGTAAAGAGAAATGTTTTCACAAGATTAATTCAATATGCTTGGAGCCTATCAACATATATTTTAGCAACCACAGGAAAATACGCACAAAGCTTGAATAAAATGATATTCACATATCTAATTCCTGCAACAAAAACAAAAAAGACTCCGCTTTACAAAGTATATTTTTTTCTGATAAATTTAACATTACAAATTACATTCAAAACCTTGCAATCTGTTTAAAAACCCAGCAAATTACATTCAAAGGCAAAGAAAAACCCATATTTTACAATATCAACAACTGTTGGTCTATGGTCTATGCTTCATAATCAAAGAAGATAAAGGAACTTATTTTCCACATATATGGTGTCAAACATCACTCTTTCCTGTCTAAAACTCATATGAAGGTTTGGCCATGTATCCAAATCTTCCTTCCAAAGACTCCTAATTTCTCAGCAATGCCACCAAGCACCAAAAGCTGACTTTTAGATTTAGCATTTGACTTTAGGCCTACTACTCCTTCAAGTTTACGTAGCAACCAAAGTTTCTCATCTCTCATATGAGATAACTTCTACAGAAAAGCAAAGAGGATATTCTCAATTAACATCTCCAAACCAGCACACTGAAATACATGACTTTTACAGGAACTTGGTAGACTCTCAACCATGGATATATTTTTTATCTGTGGAGAACTGCATCATGTCCTACAGGACTATTCTTAAATGTCCAAACATTTTCATATAAATTCTGAACTCTTGATAGTTAATGTGGAAAAATGAATCAAATCCCTCTTTCAATTAACATATAATCACTCTAAAAGGATAAAGTCTGCAATGCTTTAGTATGTATTTTTGTTCCAAGCTTTTTCCACTCCATCACAGTGTTGATGTAATTTTGAGCATCAACAACTTCAATAAGAACTACTTTGAAGGTTGATGTATTCTTTTGCCAGTTTTTTAACCATAGAACAGGTTTTATGAAGCTAACTCAAAAGCTTTTGGAACACTCTCCACTAAAACAACATGAAAAACATCCATTAATATGTGGATTTGTGCAAATATCCAACGTTGCACTTGTGGAAGGATAAATATCACTGCAAATATCAATGCATCAATTCTTTCAAATGCACTTGGTAATCCCTCCACGCACTTGAAAATACTGCAGAAAAATTGTATATGATATTAGCACTCAGCTTGATGGACTCGTATTGAGAGGCAAAGAACTAAAGTACAAATGAGACTACCTATCCTAGTACTTAGTCTTTTGGTGTCTAAGCAAACCACCTGATCACATAGACGAGACATTAAAGACTCAAGCAAAGTGTTGACAAGTATACTTATTCCTATTAGAATGTTCCATATTCCAATAACGGCCAACAACCTATAAAATATTAGAAAACCAACTATACATTTTTGTATGACAGGTAAAACCAACTCGCACCCATATAGGATTGAACCCGTGACCTCAACCATCTACTCCTTGTTCAAGAGGGAGGAGATGCCATCTAATTCATGAACCATGGCGAAACCATCATAATTTTATAAATTAACTACACACAAAGCAAGCAGAAGTGTAAAGAACCACTTCCAAACTACAAGCTAGTAATCAGACATGCTCCATGCAATCTTGAATGACTATTTAACACACATTATTCCCCAACAAAAGAAAACCAATTTTATAATCCCTAGCCACTCCATGATTCAAAAATTTAATTAAAAGCGTAAATTAAACAAACATATCTCAGCATCAAAAAAAAAAAAAAAAAAAAGCATCTTGTAACACACATTATTCTCAATTCACCATTACACATACAAATATTTGAGACAGTTCCAAGTAAAACCCAGAACCCAGAAAAGGGTTTCTCACATATTGTATCATTTCATTCAAAAAAATAAAAATATAAAGGCCAAGTTCAAATTTTGAATTTCAAAATCACACATAAATCCCAAAAAAGTGGGGGGCCCGGCCAAAATAGCAGACCACAAATACAAATAAAAAACCAAAAAAGAAAAAGAAAATTAAAACCCTAAAAAGAAAAATTTTTGAATCTTTAACGGTTCAGATCAAGTTAAGAAAGAGAAAGAGAGAAGCAATAAACAAAACCCTAGAAGTGAAATAGAATAATATTATAGAGAGAGTTGAAGAAGAGAGGACTCACGTGAAATCAGAGAGAGAGAAACGCTGGAGCTCAAAGAAAAACCCTAAATTGCAAACGAGAGAGCGCGCAAGCTCAAGCGAACCAAGGCAGTGTAAGAGTTTGTCATGGTTTTTTTCCTGTTTTGTTTAAACCCTTGTTTTTGTGAGCGAACCAGATGAGAGAGAGAGAGAGAAGTAAACCAAGGATTTTCCCAAAGTCAATACAGAAAAACAATCTTGGCCCTCTGTTGATTTTTTTTCTTTTTCTTGGCCCCACCCACACGGCCACACTTAGCAATTTCTTTTCTCTTTTATCCTTTTTATATTTCTCTCTTGCTTTTTTTTTTTTTTTTTTGTGTAAATTAATTTTTATAACTTAAATTTTTGAGCTTGTTTTATTTAAACCTTATATTATAATTTTTCTATTAACCACATTATATGTCATGTGATAAACTGGTTTAAATGAAAATTATTTAAAATTTTGAAGTTTATAGGAAACTTACCCAAACTCTAAGGTTTTAATAAATTATATGAAATTAATATAAGATTTAAATGAAATGTTTTTAGAAACTTTGGATGAGAAAGAACCAATTTAAGTATATTTCAAATATAAAAAGATTATTGAATTTTTGTTATAAATTATTGTGGTCCCCTGTGCCACAATGATAAAGCTTGTGATGAATGGCTAATTTTTTTTTTTTTTTTTTTTTTTGGTGATGAATGGCTAATATGTAATGAGAAGAAGGCCAACTTCATGGTGCATGGTTAAGGGCTTTGCCTATGGTATCCAAGTTAAAAACATCTTTGTATGAAACTCACACTTCATTTGGGAGCTCATAAAAAAAAGGAATTCATTTAAGTAATGGAAATGAAAATAAATGAATAAAATAAAATTTATTTATTCTATTTTTTAGAAGAAATGGAATGGAATTAAGTAAGGATTTGGGTTTTTGGTATAAGCGGGGATCGAAACCCCGACAAAAAACTTTACCCGTTGAGTTATCTGGAACTCACACCTTATTTGAAAGTTTTAAAATAAAATAATGGAAAGAAATAGAAGGTAAGTAATCTTATTTGAGAGTAATATAAAAAGAAAAGAATTGAATCATCTAATCATAATTTACAATTAAACCTTTGCTTTAAAATAAAGGGTGAATATATAAGGGCATTTTAGTAGCTTTAGTGAAAAAATTTATTAAACCTCATTTCATTCCCTTTGATTCCCTCCAATTTTGGGAAGAATAAAATTTTAAGGTTTTAAGGAAATTGAGATGAGTGAATATTCTCTCTTACCCAGACATTTCCTCCCACTTAATGTGCGTTTGGCTCCAGCTTAAAAAGCTAGCTTATTTTACTATTCAGCTTATTTTTGCTATTATTCATGGGTCTCACTGCACTTTTTGATACTATTCATGGGTTTTACTGTACTATTTTAACTAACTTTTACCTTTATTTATAGTACTTTCAACAACAAAAAATTTCAGTTTCAGTAAAATAAGCGGATCCCAAACAAACCCAAAAGGTAAAAGTTAGATGAAATAGTATAATAAAACTCATAGATAGTATCAAAAAGTACAGTGTGACCCATGAATAGTAGCAAAAATACACTGAATAGTAAAATAAGTTGGCAAAAATAATTTTTGCCAAACGGACACTTAAACTTCCAAATAAGGGAATGAATTTTTCATTTCCTTTGTTAAAACTTGAAAACAAGGAAAATTGAGGAATATTCTAAAATTTTTTTTTTAATAATTTCCATTCAATTCCTTTCTCTCCTCTTAAACGAGGACTCAAAGAAATTCAACCAAGGTCGATGACTCTCATGGAGGTCTTTCCAAGATGGTGGTGGTGGTTCTTTCCTTAGACGCATCCATCCAAAGCCCTAGACTCTGACGGTATATCTATTTTCTCTTTTAAAAAAGCCTTGATATATTGTGCATAATGATGCAATGAAAGCCTTGTTGTTATGTGTCAATGGAGGTTAGGATTTAAGAAAGATTAATTTCACCCATATTGCACTGATTTCAAAAGTTAAAACACTTTAAAGGATTACTAACTATTACCCTATTAATCTGTGTAATGTTATATACAAACTTGTTGCAAAGGTGTTGGAAAATATGTTGAAAAAGGTTTGCTATATTGTGAGTGGTCCAATAGGGCCCCCATCGGTTTAAATGTGGCCTTCAAAAATAGATCATCATGAACAATTTGGGTTGTCCAACGTTGGGCCATCCTGTGGACACTTGGCCCCTCTCAATTCTTCTTTTTCTAGTTTCACACATTGGGGGCTTGGCGACATGACTCTATGTATGCATGTGTTTCTAGGGTGAGGTGTGTGTGTGAGTCTCTTTTCTTATTTTTGTTTTAAGGAGACTCCACCAACCATTGGTTTTGTATAGGTGTGATTGGTTGCCTATTTGTCTAATTCTTTTTAGTTACCTAATTAACTAAAAACCGATTCGGGGAAAATTAATTAATTAAGATAAACCAAAGTCTCAAAACAAAGATTCTTGGACTTGGAAGTTTAGTTACAGGTGGTGAAGGTGTTAGGCATCCCACATCACCTATCCAAAGGATAGTACTTTAATTTAATTTTAATTCCAATGTTAACATTTTAGAGGAAACAAATAAAATACTTGGAATTTGATTTTTTGAAAATGTTTTGTACAAACAATATACACACACACACACACACATATCATGTGAATATTTTATTCACATATAAAATATCGTGTGAATATTTATTGCACAAATGTATGCAATCAAAGCATGTAAGTAATATATATACATAACATGTATATTTTATGTACATATTCACATCTAGATGTCTGGTTCATTCTCTTTCTAACTCAACATCTTTGTCTCTCTTTAAACCCATGGCCGATCGGTAGTGATTGGAGAATTTTTTGATGGGTTTTTATAGTTCGAGAATGGGCAATCAAATCCTACATATCCAATGGAAGTGAGATCATTAATGAGGGATTCAGTGAAACGGTACGTTTTGAGGAAGAAGTCGTCGGGGAAGTTGCTTCAGTCTGCTCATGCCGTCAATAGAGAGTTTCAGGTTCTTTCTTTGTGATTAATTCGGTTGCTCATTTGATCTGTTTGGTTACTTGGAAAACCAAAAACAAAAACAAAAAATTGAAATATAAAAGGTTGCCCATAGGATTCAAGTTTTCTTTGGGGTTTGTTGAGGATCTGTGGTTTGATGATTTTGGCTAGAATTTATGGGTTTTGGTTTGATGATTGGGTTTTGTTTTGTTGTTGATGTTGGATGATTTTGATGTTTTGTTGTCGATTTGGTTGGGTTTTGATTTATTGGTTTTGGAGATATGTTTGGGATGAAATTCTTTGTATTTAGTTGAATTTGTGATATGAGAAATGTTGGAAAAGAAAATCTTTGAGTACTATGTTCTTCATTCTTGTGATATGGGATTGTGTTCTTGTAATTTGGGTTTAAGTTCTTGTTTATTCATGTTCTTCAACATGATTTGAATTTATGTGTTTTTACGTTTTTAATTTTGTTTTTCTGTTTTTTAATTTTGCTAAAATTGATAAATTAATTTTTTTATATAAGATGCTGACGTGGATGCTGACTTGGTATTTTTTTAATATTATTTTAATAGCCACATCAGCATTTCTTGTGCCACCTGTGCCTTCGTCTGCCATATAGAAGGTTTCCGTTAGTAGGTTGACAGCAGAGACCAAAATAGAATCAATTTTCTTTTTTTAGGGACGACATTAGTAACGAAATCAATTTTGGGACCAAAATGAAAATTGACCCAAAATGTAGGAACCAAAAGTGAATTTTTGCCTAATGAAAATTATGATTTTTATTCATTTATGTAAGGTAGAAAAGATTGGTTTTTAAAAAGGGATTTTTGAAAGAATGAAAAGTTCTAAGATTGAAACTACTTTATAAAAAAGGGGGGAATTTCCAAGGATTTGAAAGAAAAAAGCCTAAAACTTGAGTCAAAACCATTTTAAAGCAAATAAGGGTTTTTTAGAAAAGGGTTTCCATGGTTTTAGTGAAAACCATGGTTTTTTTATTCATCTTTCAAGAGAATCAAAATTTATGTCTTGAATGATAACCAGTGAAAATAGTTTTCATAAAAGCAAGGTTTAAGCTTAAAAATCATTTGTAAAGAGAATTCAAAACAAAGAAAAGAAGAATTTATTTTTAGGAAAATGATTTTTAGAACTCTAAATTAAGACCCCAAAAACAAATAGAAAAGAAAATTTCAATTTAAAGAAAGTGGTTTTCATGGGTTTTCTTATTAAAAAAGAAGTTTTGAGAAAAATCCATGATTTTTATTCATATTTTTAGGATAGAGCACTTTAATTTGAAAAAGATAAGATTTTAAAATGGTGGATTTGAAAAATGCCCCTTTGGAAGGCTTTTTTTGAACTTAAAAGGAAATTTTCTTTAAAAAGTTTCATTGTAAAAAATAAATAGCCATTGAAGCCTTTCTTATCTTTTGAAAATACATTATTTTTACAGGTTTCTTTATTCAAGCTATTGGCTATTTGGAATCTAGGGTTCATGGTGCTAGCTAGAGAGCTTGCACTCTTAAACCCTTATATACATGAGAAAGATAACAAGGAAAATTTAAAGAGCTCAAAGGTAAAATGCATACATTAAAGCAATGGAGAATATAATTTAAAAGGTTTGAAAGTAAAGGTAATTTAAGGCAAGGACATAATTTAAAGACTTTAAAGTAAAAGCAATTTATAAGAGCATAATTTAAAGAAAAGATTCAAAACTTTTTTCATTTAGAATGAAAATTCCTCTCAAACAAGACCTAAACTTGTAAAAAGGCAAAGTTATGGATTCTCTTCCATATTGGGAAAAGGAGGTCTCGGGATGTTCTCTTTTGAGTGAACCTATCCCAATTCCCAGAAGTATACCCACATTGTATTTGGAAACAAATTTAAGATCTAATGAGTCAGAAATTTATGGTCGTCACTATGCGAAGATCGTCATTTACCCAGAGAAGACATTGCACATTTATTACGATCATTGATGACGAAACGTAACGGATGAAGCATCGGTCACAGAATGAGCTGTGAACTTCAAACATAGATTATGTAATGCACTAGCCGTTGAGCATAAATACAGTGATTCAACTATAAAAGAGAAAGCACCAAAAACCCAAGGTACGACTAATCACGTACACAAATACTCTACAAAATCACTATCCATTCTTTTCCTTTCAAGAATCTTTCTCCCTTACTAACTTAACCATCGGAGGCGATTTGGTTGATGCCACACCAGCGTGTTACTCTTCCACCCAATTTATTTTGCAAGTTCTCCATCTATAGGGACGACCCCATTCATAGCATCGTCTGTTCGCTACAACGAGGAGCTCAACTATTGATCTTCTACGTCAACAATTTGGTGTCGTCTATGGGAATGCTAATCATTCAAGCCATCTTTCCTAGTGACAAAAGAGTTCTTTGGAGTACGAGATGGAAGCAGAGGCCACACCTCAGCCAAATGCTGTGCAACAACAACAAATCCAAGCCTTTTTTGCCAATGTGGAAGAACTGACTCGCCAGAATGAAGAACTGCAAAAGACAATGGAATCCCAAAACGCAGAATGTCGGCGAACAGGTGAAAACTAAAATGAAGAAGAGTCAAACTCTCAAGCCTACAAGTGAGATAGGACCTCAGGAGAAGACTCCACCAGGGTGGAGAATGAACTTTGCAACATGAGGAAGGAGATGGATGAACTAAAAAGTGTTATGAAGGACAAAGGCGGAGAGAATCTGGATAGGATGATTCGAAGGACAGACTCACCATTCACTAATGAAGTACTAAACCATCCTCTCCCACTAAAGTTCCGTCTCATATAGTTGGAGTCATATGACAGTTCCAAGGATCCCTTGGATCACATCAAATCATTCAAGACGTTGATGCTATTGTAGATGACCCCAGACGAGGTGATGTGTAGGGCATTCCCAACAACATTGAAAGGAGCAGCCAGGGTATGGTTTAACAAGATACCCCTAGGAACTATTGCAAATTTTGAACAATTTAACAAAAGTTTTGTTCGTCATTTTATTGGGGGGCAAACACACAAAAAGCCAACTGGCCATCTTCTCAACATTCAACAGGCAAAAGGAGAATCACTAAGACAGTACGTCACTTGATTTAATAAGGAGCTGCTGCAGGTAGATGAAGCTAAAGATCAAGTCATCTTAACAACCTTCCAAGCAAAGTTGCCATCAAGAGATTTCTTCTTCTCAATCACTAAAAGTCCACCAAAAATAGTCGCGAAGTTGCTCCGTAAAACTCAGAATTACATGAATGCAGAAGATGCAGTGCTCGTAAAAGAAATGAAAGGAAAGAGGAAGACAGACAAAGGAACGAGCAGCAATCGCGATAAGAAGAATGAGACATGAAATGTTGGGCAGACTACAGGGAAAAAGAAGAAACTTCCAGATAGGAAACCCAGGTTCACTAACTTCACTCCTCTCATAATGCCAATTGAACAGGTCCTTATGTAGATAAGAGACGATCCCTCGCTACAATGGCTGAAGCCAATCAGCACTCCAGTAGAAAGGAGAGACAAGAACAAATACTGTAGGTTCCACAAGGATCATTGGCATCACACCGATAAGTGTAGGCATTTGAAAGACTAGGTGAAAACTTTAATTCGACAAGGGAAGTTACAAAAGTACGTCAAAAAGACGGAGCCCCACAGATACCAACAGAAGGACGACTAGGACAAAACTCCAGAGGTAAGGGATAGCAAACCCCCTACAGGAGAAATAAAGACAATCTCGGGAGGACTAATGGCAGGTGGAACGCTGAAGTCCCTGAAAAAAGCACAGGGGAGTGAAATAAATAGCGTCCATTTGCGGTTCCCTCCAATGAAGATACCAAAGAATGACGAGCTTAATATTGTTTTCTCGGAGAGAGATAGTCGCGGTATCAGGCAACCCCATAACGATCAGCTGGTAATCATGCTTAGAGTAAAAGAATTCAACATCTACCAGGTGTTCATTGACAACAGAAGCTCAGCAGATATCATCTACTTGCTCGCGTTTTAGCAGATGAATTTGGATAAGAAAAGGATTAGGCCTTTCACCTCACCTCTAATAAGCTTCACAGGGGATAGAATCGTGTCTAGAGGCATCATCACTCTAACTGTGATCATAGGAACTTACCCTGCACAGGTCACCAAGGAAATTGATTTCCTTATAGTTGATTGCCCTTCAACATATAGCATCATCTTGGGAAAACCTGCACTTAACAGACTAAGAGCAGTGACGTCAACATATCATTTGAAGGTGAAGTTTTCAACAACCTATGGAGTAGGAGAAATCAGAGGAGACCAAGTTCTTACAAGAGAGTGCTATCAAGCTGCCCTAGCATTTGGAGAGAACCACACATGGGTGATCAATGAACCAGAACCCATTCTTGAACTGTCAGAAACACTACAAGAAGTTGAGATCGCCCTAGGAGATTCAACGAAAGTATTGAAGATCGGAACAGCACTCCCAACTTCAGAGAAAGAGAAGATGATCTCCTTCTTAAGGCAAACCAAGATGTTTTCGCTTAGAACCACGAGGATATGCCAGGGATTGATAGGAAATCATACAGCATCATCTCAACATTAACCCAGAATGCAAACCTATACAGCAGAAGTGGAGAATATTTGCACCAGAGCGCAATAAAGCTATAACTGAAGAGGTAGAGAAGCTGTTAGAAGCCGACTTCATCAGGGAGGTCTTCTATCTAGATTAGCTAGCAAACATGGTCATGGTAAAGAAGAGTAATGGCAAGTGGAGAATGTGTGTCGATTTTACAGACTTGAACAAAGCTTGTCCAAAAGATAGCTACCTCTTGTTGAGAATTGATCAACTGGTAGACTCAACTGCTGGACATAAGCTCTTAAGTTTCATGGACGTATTTTCTGGATACAACCAGATTCTTATGGATGAAGATGATTAAGAAAAGACCTCATTTGTTACCAGCCAAGGGTTGTACTACTATAAAGTTATTCCCTTTAGACTAAAGAACTTAGGAGCCACCTACCAAAGATTGGTGAACCGCATGTTCTCTCACCAGATTGGAAGGCATGTGGAGGTGTATGTTAGACGACATGCTAGTGAAAAGTAAGGACAAAGCCAACCACTTGGACGATCTCAAAGAAACCTTTAGCACACTACGTAAGTATAATATGAAATTAAACCCTGCAAAGTGTGTTTTTGCTATTGCTTCAGGAAAATTCTTGGGATTCATGGTGTCCCAACGGGGAATAGAGGCAAATCCAAACAAAGTAAAAATAATAATCGAGGTAAAGTCACCAAAACAATGAAGGAGGTGTAGAGCTTGAACAAGGTCGTCCACTATTTGCGACAAGGAAGCTACCACCTGGAAGATCTGGATGGGAACAAGCTACCTCGCCCATGGAATGTCGAACACCTAAAGAGGTATTACGAAAAGGAACTATATCCTAATTGTAAATAGTTAGCATGATCTTATGCTTTTTAATGCCAATCAAATAAACGTATTATATAGCAAGTCATGTATTCAAATAAACGTATTATTCAGCAATTCGCATGTTCTAGTTATCTCTCTCAAAACTAAAATCACCATCCGGATCCGAGAATCCCGATACAAATAAAAGATGATAAGATTCCTTAAATGGATGTACATCATCCAAGTAAAAGACGAAAAGATTCCTTATGTGGATGTACATCGTCCAGACGATAAGATTCCTTAAATGGATGTGCATTGTCCAAGTAAAAGATAATAAGATTCCTTAAATGGATGTACATTGTTCAGACGATAAGATTCCTCAAATGGATGTACATCGTCTAGATGATAAGATTCCTTAAATGGATGTACATCATCCAAGTAGAAGACGATAAGATTCCTTAAGCGGATGTACATCGTCCAAGTAAAAGACGATTCCTTAAATGGATGTACATCGTCCAAATGAGACTCCCCAGGTGGATGTAAATCAAAAAAAATCCTAGAAACGGGAAGAGGTCATTCTCTAAGATGGAACAACCAAATTCACATTTGGACAAAATTCCCCAAGTCCCCGAATGGACGAAGAGGATACCTCAATGAAAATTCTCTAAGTCCCTAGATGGACGAAGAGACTACCTTAGTAAAAATTCTCTAGGTCCCTAGATGGACGAAGAGACTACCTTAATGAAAATTCTCTAAGTCCCTAAATGGACGAAGAAGATAACTCAATCCCTAGATGGACGAAGAGGGTACCTCATCGAAAATTCTCTAAAGGCCCTAAATAGATGAAGAGACTGCACAACAAAAAATTTCCTAAATCCCTAAAGGGACAAAAGGATACACCCAAGCAAATTACAGCCAAGTACAAGCAAGCTGTATTAACGAAATCAGAGGAGTACAAAGAAAGGTAAAATGCATAGACATATTATATATATATATATATATATATATATATATATATATATATATATATATATATATATATATATAAGTTGCAAACTGCTCAAAAAGCCCCAAAACAAGCAGGGCATCCAAATATAAGGTGTCTAGTAGCCCTAAAACAAACAGGGCATTCTCCAAAAAATAAATAAATAAATAAATTCAAGGGGCAGCACATTCAAGCTTGGGGAGCATTATCATCATTCTTATCAACCTCGGAAGGGTCTGCACCAGTAGAGGCCACAGCCTGGGCTGCCTGGGCCGCCTCATCTGCCTCAATCTCCTTATCAACGGCCTCAAAATCCAACTCATCTAGGTCTGTCCCAGGTCCGTGCTTTATTAGATATCTCCTCAGTAGTTCGAAGCCTTTAAAATACCATTGAAATAGAATGGTATTATACTCGTCAGTAGCTTGGAAAGCATGGACGGCCTTAGCCACGGCTGCCTTCATCCTCTGGCCAGTTGATGTAAGAAGGTTGTCCTTTTGCTTTACCAGCAGCTTCTTGGAATCTAGCTGCTCAGTCAAAGCCTTAATTTGCTCCTTGGAAGTGTTGTGGGCGTCTATAGTAGCAATCAAGTCTTTCCGCAGCCCTGAAGCTTCGGCCTCCAACGCCTCCACTTTTGAGGTGGCCACGAGGGCCTTTTCCTCGCTTGCAAGATACTGGGAAGTGATGTGCATCGTTTCTCCCAATACCTGACAACAAAAAGTTTTGTCATGACTAAAGTTAGTAGAGGCTGGCAAACACTTAAGGACGAAACAAAAAGGACGAAATAAGGAAGATTACCTACACGAGTTTATGAACGTGATGGCTCACCATCTCGTGGGAAGGCACGTTTGAAATCTCCCTCATCTCCTCATGAGTAAGGAGTTCATTCGCTCGATCCATGGCCACCTTGGCATCAACCCAGACACTGGAGCCCATCTTCTTTTTCCCTTTACCCCCTGTCTTTAGTTTCTTCAAAGGAGGGACAACCTCCTCGATTGAAACGCCAGGAGAAACAAAATCGTTGGGCATGTTGCTACATTATATATATATATATATATATTTTTTTTTTTTTTTGTGTGGGTGTTTGATCATTGGGCATGTTGCTACATTATATATATAATAAAAAAAATTGTGTGGGTGTTTGATTATTATATATAAAAATTGAAAATTTTCTTTAAAATTATACGAACGTAGAAGAAATCGGCGTAGTTTTGCAAAGTCTTTTATGGTAAAATGAGTGTTGAGACTTTCTAGAAAACAATTAATTTAAACTCCCATAATGCAAAAAGAAAATAATTTGTAAATAATAGGATTTTAAATCCATTTGTTTCTCAATTTGTGTGTAAATAGCATATTCTTCATCTAAACGCATGGTTAAAAGGAATTTTTTTTTAGAGCAAATTATAACTTACCTATTTATGATTTGGCCGATATTTAAGTTGCTTACCTTGCATCATGAGATTTTAAACACATGTAAGCAACTTAAATTTTAGCCAAATCTCAGATAGATAAAGTATCAAATTTCAAACTACAGATAGGTAGCTTAAATTTCAGTCAAGCCTAAGTAGGTAAATTATAATCTCTTTTTTTTCTTTTTCTTTTTTTCTCTTTATTTTTTTTATTTAATGTATATAAATGAGATGGAGCACTTCTTCTAGCAATGTGGGACTAGGGTTTTGCACCATTTTATAATTTAAAAAAAAAAAAAAAACTTTCATATTTGACCCTTCTAGCCACCACCTGTGTACACAAAAACTAACCTTGTTTGCATTAATCCAACGTCGTTTAAAAACGATTTGATTATGGTCAAACAGGTGGTCAAACTTTACAATACTTAAGCAAAAATTGATATTTTTCAAGTAGTTTTTTTAAAAAGAAAAAAAAAAAGATTTTGTGACATCTCGGTCATTATAAACCCAATTTTGGCTCTTTAATAGTCGTCTTAAAGGGAATTCATATTTGGTGGGTTCTAGTTAGCTTAACTGGTAAAGTCTCTGATAGTTGAATAAGAGATCTAGAATTTAATCCTCGCTTACACAAAAAAACTAATTGGTATCTTGGTCTGATGATAAAGAGCTATCATCAAGAACGGACACCATATGTTAAAACTCTCTTAAAAAAAAAAGGAATTCATATTCTCCACATGAACCTTGATTTTTCTCAATCAAATGATTGAATTTTGGTCAAACTTTAATTAACCATGAGCAAACTTAGTCAAATTGATTAATATATTCTATAATGGCATTTTTGTTGTTGTAAATTTTGGAAATTGATGGTCCAGTGTCTTTTAGGGCTTAATTGAAATTCGGTCAAAGTGTGGTGAGTGAGGGTCTTGCTAGGTTTTGGCTCGTAGGGCTATTTGATTCAACTTATTTTTATCTTAATATAGGAATGCATAGTTTTTTAAAAGTATCACATTTTTCAAAATTCAAATTATAATTCGGCACAATAAACAACATTGGTTGATGAAAAAAAATCCCTTCAAATGCACACTTAGTCAATGATTGGTTTTTTAAAAATTATATTTTACTTATTCGGGTCGGGATCGCATTTTTTATATTTTCTTAGTGTTAGCATGAAAATCCTATTTTTTTTTTTTTTTTTTTTTTATAAAAAAGAAAGAAATTAAAAAAAAAAAAGATAACTAAGAATACAAAATGAAAATATCAATGTTGTGAATTCTAGCTATTTCAGTGTTTGTTCCGGTTTGTTTATTAAAACAAAATATTTCAATATCAGTCAATTTTAGAATGCCGTTTTGAGATTATTTTGGCCATTTGATAAGAGTTTAAAGTTACGTAAGCTTGTGATTACTAAATAGTTTAAGGGCACGTTTGGTAGATTGTAATAGACACTGTGATGTAATAGTTATTCCTATTGTTTAGCTATTCAATAGTTTGGTTATGTTTTGATTACAGGGAATAATCATTCCTTATGAATAGCTATTATTTAAAATAAGGAATAACTATTCATCTCTAAAAGGGTTGTAATAGCTATTCCTTAGTAGATGTAATAACTTCTAATATTAATATATTTCCAAATAAATAAATTTTCTATATCCACCTAACAATTATGGAAATAAAAAATTATCAAAAAATAACTCATCTTTCTAAAATTTAAAATATATTATTTTCTAGGAAATATAATTGTATGAATGAGATATTTCCTAAAATAGATTATAAGTTTTATTCTAATGTTACAACTCACAACCAAACTAATGCATATGTTTAATTATTTTATTACAACACATTTTATTCCCGGTAATAAAGATTACTATTCTTGTTGTAATCCACATTCAGTGTACCAAACATACCCTAAATTTATTTCGGTTTGTGTTGATTGCGGATGAATGGATTTTTGTCATGCTTTAGATTGATTGGATAGTTCCTTTTTTAATGGATTTTCGTCATGCTTTAGATTGATTGGATGGTTCATTTTTTATTTTTCTGTTTGGTTCTTGAGAAAATTTCTGTGTTTTTGGTTTAATGCTTTTTTTAAAAAAGAAATTGTGTAAAAATTTGTTAATAATTAATTGAATTTTTTTTAATTTAAAAAAAATCAACAAAAAAATAGAACATTTACGACAACATTAATATAAATTGAAGGAGAGACCTTAATTGAATAAAATGAAACTTACAAGACTCAATTAAACGAAAGTAAAGTTAGAGACTTGAAATGATCATTTTGGTCAAAATTAAATTGTGCAATTTTCATTCTTGTAAATTTTTTTATACATATCTATCACTTTCATAAGTTTCAAAGCTACTATGTTACAGATGGTAAAATGAATTTCCTTGCACCACATAGGGATTTTTTTAATAAAAAGAAATTGAATTAGTACTCAGGTTTTTTCTAAAGACTAGATGAGGATGGGACATCCATGGTCTGACCCCGCCTCATTGCCACCTCTATAAATGCAAGTACGGGCTAATTTCATCCATATCAAAGTGAGCATTGGTATTTTATGACCTTTATTTATTTATTTATTTTTTTTTAAGAGAGAAAGGATTAGTTAACTTACATGCATTTAGATTAATGAATTTTTTAAAATTATATTTTGCCCACTTACGGGCTCATTGTGTTTATTTTTATTCATAAATTTAGTGAATTCAAATTGTAGGAGATACTATTTTGCTATGCTGTGGAGTCCATTTCATTTCAGTCAAAACGACCAAATAATATTGCTTTGGTATGTAAACCGAAACAAGAAACTCCCTCGTTCCACTTCGAGTTAATTGTGGTCCATTCTGAATCATTTCGGCCAAATTTCATATTATAATTGCATTTCATTCTAGCTTGCTCCTCTTAAATTGTTTTTTTTTTTTTAATAAATAACTTGAACTATGTTGTTTAATTTGATTCTTATTATATCATTAATCATGAGCATATATATATATATATATATATATAAATCCATTACTAAAACAGTAAAACCACAAATCTCAAAGTACATAATAAAAACGAAGATGATCTAGACTGATCATGAGAATAGTGACTGATCTAAAGATTAAACTTTCCTAACTAAACATAGACATATCTACACAAAGATTAACATATGACATGTAAAACATAAATCAAAAAAGGAAAACAAAAAACTTTCATGCCAAGATTAAAGCTTTAACAAGGAAAGAATGCATTAAACCATTAAAAACCCAACCTTTAGCTTAAAGTTACAACAACCTTTCATGCATATAAGGCAAGAACAACGTAAAGGTGCAACCTTTCATGGACATGGAAGAACAAACATACTAGGAAAGCAATAAAAAAGGAATTTTTTTAAGAAAAAAAGTAAACTTTCTATGCTATAACACCATATCCATGTTTTAAGAACAAAATATCTACGGGACATTTTTAATGGAAAATGCTTAAACTTTCATGAGGTTCAAAGATTATAATCATGAAAATGTCTATTTGATATTCAAGACTTTAAATAAAACATAAAGCTAGAAGCTTTTGATTCAAAGAAAGAGTTTTGATAAGAAAAATAGAAACTTTAAGCTCAAAAAACGTTTTTCTTACATAAGTTTCAAGCTTCATCCATAAAATATCACATGATAATTAAACATTATTAACATGGCAAAAAATAAATAATAAATACTTGAATATCAAATAAACAAAGCATAAAGGCTCCATGTCCAAAAGCATAGAAGATGGAAGCTTCAAGCTCTTGAACATGGAAAACCTCCTTATTCTATCAAACTAAGTATAAGGAAAACAAGATTAAATAGAAGTTTAGTGAGTACACTAAACTTTGATTGGGTCAATAATGGAAAATTTTTCTAAGGGGTTTGGGGTTATTCCAAAGGGTTCTGGGAGCAAAGGAGGAGCGTTTAGACTTTTTGTGTGTGTTCTGGAATAGAGGGGGGAGATGGACTTTTAAATCCTGCATTTTGGACCACAAGCACAGTTTGAAGCTACATGTTGGTCCCAGGTCCATGGGCAGTTTCAAGCTGTGCCTGTATAAAAATTCTATTTTTTAGCTAGCTTTGGTTCCAATTTCTATCATGCCCAGGTACTGACTTTGCACACTCATTTGAAGGCCTTTTCGAACTCTGATTTGGATGATCTTGGTGTGCATGGAAAGATCTCGCAGCTTACTTTCCATAGATTCCAGCCTCGTGTCATTTGGAGTTCCATCCTAAAAGTTATTAGACCCCAAAGTTGGTTGCCCCCATTAATTTCCATGATTTTGGTTAATTTTCTCAACTAGATATCTCTTAATCTGGATGTCTTCTTATAGAGTCATCTGTTTTAGGATGTTAAGGAATACTCTTAGTTCAGGAAATCATGTGCTTTTTGGGGCCGAGATCTATGAGCAATTAAGATGCATGCAAATTAGTACCAAAATTGCATTTTTATTGGTTTTCCTTAACTTTGACCTATTTTTCCGTAAAATCATTTTGGACTTCCCAACCTCGGTTTTGATCAAATGAGGTGTCATTGGAAAACTTATGATGTCTACTTCCTTAAAATTATTGATTTTTTTCCAACTTTCAAGTTGAGTGAGCTTGATGCTTTGGAAAAGGTGGTAAAAAAACAAGGTTTAAATAAATAATAATAGTAAAGTAGTTTTTGGATTTTTGATAAATTCATTTATTTGAAAGAGATTTTATTAAATCAATCTCACCAAATTGAAATTCATCACAAGATCTTTCCAATGATACCTTATTTAAGCCACTTTTAGGTCGTTTGCTTATAATTCAATTATTTGAACTTTACTGATTATAAGGATAAAATTGTATATGTACCTACTAATATTAGAGCATAAGGCAGACGTTCCAGACTAACCCGTCAGAGTTGCAACCACAAACATATACATAGAGTCTACAGCTCCAAGACTGACGACGTTAGCTTGAAGCGAAGAAATAAAGCCGACGACATTAAGCTGAAGGATGTATGCGAGACTGACGGGTCTAGCATAACTTGGCCTCCACGCATAGATATATAAGGAAGTATCTCGTGCTCCACCTATCAAGAGACTCCTACAAGGAAAGGATTCTGTGAAATACGGACATGAGGATTCCTATAAGGAAAAGACTTCTAAATCAAGGAAAAAATGTCAACTCTTTACTACTATAAAAGCCCCAATACCCCCATTAAACAAGGTACGCATAATTTACCCACTTTGGCATTGAAATTTTAACTTGACCTTTAGAGGGTATTTGGCTGGCACCACACTGGTGCTCTCTGCGAGATCTTCTCTTTTTGTGTTGTGCAAGTATTGTTTCGAGTACGTAAGAACCGTGTAGCTTACTGGTGGTTTTTCAGCATCATCAAATGACATGTCATCAAAATTAATCAATAAACACTTTTTTTTCCCTTTTGTTTGCGATATCTTGCTCATTTTAGTCTAATATGGGCCATTGAACTATCAAACTGAAGGGAATCAAATTATATATGACATAGGCTAGAAATTATCCCAATCAGATGAGTAGAACTTTTTTTTTTTGGGGTCAAAATGGGATGAAAAAATGGGTTGATCGGGGTTAAACTTGGTCAAACTTTTGAACATTGGTTAAAAAAAATTAATTTCAACACGATAAGCTGAATTTTAACATTTGGGTAAAAATTTGACTTAGATTGGCTGCCGGTCAACTCAGTCAAAAAAGGCCAGTATGGGTATTTTGGTCATTTTGATATTAAAAATGAAACACAGGGCTATATGCCATCCAATTAGGATAAATTTCACCATTTTAAAAATTCTCACAACCCCATTATTAAAATGGTAATTTTTTTGTAGGCTTTTTTTTTAAAAATGAAAAATAAGATTTTAGCCCGCAAATCAAGACGAACAAAATATGATATCAACATACAATTTATAGTTTTGCCTACAAATAGTGTATAAAAGTGATTGAGAAGTGATATCAATGGAAGTATTAAGAGAGACAAGTGTTTGAATATATATATATATATATATATATATATATATATATATATATATAGGGTTGGGTTCAAGTTACACCTAGTGTAACTTTAAACAATATTACACCACCTAAATTTTTTTTAATCAGATGTGAATTTTGATAAATCCATCACTGGATTACATTATCTTCGTATATTCTCCATGCTTACAAAATTTAAAGATGATCAAAAAACAATAGTCATGTCATCAATCAATTGTTTAAATTCAAGTTTTTGTAGTTTAAAATAATGCATAAAAGATGAGTTTATGGATCGAATGGTAAATTACATCCGATTAGTATGAAAATTGGTATGCATGTTAAAAACATATAGAACATGTAATTCAACGGTTGAATTTTCAAAATATGAATTTAATAACAAGTTATTGAATGGTGTAACTCTTATAAAGTTACACTTTTTTTACACAGTAAATTTTTAAAAGATCTAACGATTAAAAAAAACACCATTAAATGTTATTACTTTCCACTTTTGTCTCTCCCCTTATTTATTGTTTTTCACTTGATTAAAGGGCACTTGAAGAGTCATTAAACTCTCTCCACCCAACCCACTTGATTTGGCCATGGTTTTTTTTTTTTTTTTTTTTTTTTTTTAAAGATAACAAAGGCACGAGGACAAATTTCCAAAAATGATAATACAATAATTCTACACAACTTTAACTTTAAATTTAAATCCTCACAATTCCGAATCACAAAGATGAGAAAAGACTTTATTAAAATTTAAGAGTAGAAACTAATTTCTAATTCTATATCCTATCACCATAGCGAGGTAACTTCCTAAAACATATATTGGTAGAACAATTGCACTCACCCATAGCCACAATAATCTCTAGTAAAAAAACACTTCCAAATTAATAGCAATAAATCACACAACCACAACTGCAATCACGCCCAGAAAGAATGTGCTCTCTTAGTTTCAGTTAGCTCCAGATTGACCAGCTCGGGAAGAAAAGATGATGCCAACAATGAGACCATAGAGAGCCAGTGCTTCGGCAAAAATAAGAATAAGAATCATCCCAACAAAAAGCTTTGGCTGTTTTGCATTGGCTCTGAAGTAGACTAGTATGATTTCTAGGTTGTTGAAAATGGCGTGTGCCTTTAATCAAGTGAAAAATAATAAAACATTAAATAAGAAGAGAGAAAAATTGCTGGTATTAAGTAGGAATGAGGTGGAAAGTAATAGCATTTAATGATATTTTTTTAACCGTTAGATCTTTTAGAAATCTGCGGTGTAAAAAATGTATAACTTTACAAGAGTTACACTAAGTGTAATTTGAACTTATCTCATATATATATATATATATATATATATATATAGATGCTTTCAAGTTACACATTTTTTAAACTATTGGATTTAAGTAGATTCAACAGTCAAAAAAAGATCATCATTAATGCTAATATTCTGATTAGGATCTCATTAATTATCTCTCATATAAGAAAAAAACGTAGAAATCATCACGCACCAAACATTGCCCTAATTGCACCCCACAAGCCAATTTTATTTTTTAGCTGAAATCACAAGATCCAGTTATCCAAGAACATGAAAGGACCCCAATCATGACCCCATTAAAATGTGACAAGACAAAAGATTCCTCATCAGTTGGGGTCTACCTTATTATCTTTAACATAACTTTGTATTTTTCTCATTCACGAACAGTAATACAGTCTATGATGATAATCAATGTGTCCGATGTTGGTATTGTCCTAAACGATGGTTTGGTTCATCGAGCTTGGATCACCTACGATGGTCCACGTCGTTGGATGGACATTCGTTTAGGATCAAAGATGAAGATTACCCAACAAAACCAATCTTCTCTGAGCAACTTGATCTCTCACCGTTTCTCAATGAATACATGTTCATAGGATTTTCAGCTTCCACAGGCAATTTGACTCAAATCCACAACGTCTTGTCATGGAATTTCACGTCCACAAGCCAAGCCTTTCTTCGTATTCCTTCAACAGAAACATGTGAGAGCAAGATCATTGTCGAGGATGGTTCTGGGACTAGGAAAGCTCGAGCAGAACCACCAGGCAGCTTCTTGATTTTTGTGGCTGTGGTAGTGTAGAAAGGGAAAATTACTGTGTACTCTTGGAGTACTATAAATGCGTACTCCCCCCTCTCACATGAATGGTGGGTTCCACTATAAATTTAATTAGTGTGACCCACCATTTATGTGAGAGGGGGGAGTACGCATTTATGGTACTTCGAGAGTATACAATAATTTCCCCGTAGAAAGAGAGTCAGACGTAACATTTTTTTTTGGGTTTAGAGATAAATATAAAATATAATAAATGAGAGATAATTAATGAGATCCTAATCAGAATATTAGCATTAATAAGGGTTTTTTTTTTAACCGTTGGATCTACTTAAATCCAATGATTTTTTTTTTTTTAGAGAACTTAAATCCAATGATTTAAGAAATGTGTAACTTTTTAGAGTTATACCAGGTATAACTTGAACCCATCTCATATATATATATATATATATATATATATATATATATAGACACATGCATACACGTGTGTGTGTGTCTACGCACGCGTACATTTTGGGTGAGCAAGGCAAAATGGGATGAGGCAGGGTTAGATCAGTCCCCACCTAATCCCTCCCTTCAAGAAATGGAAACCCACATAAGGCTAGATGAGGAAATTGCTACCCTTATGCATCTCAATTACTAAAGTATTCTTGTTAATGTTAATGTCAACGACACTTTGACACAGTTCATGATAACTAATAGTCAAATCTGAATCAATTTACTTATTTTTTGATAATTTGATACTTAGGAATGGAGGATTTGAACTCTAAACGTTTTTTTATTTATGGAAACACTAAAAGATGCTAGTTGAGTTATAAGATTCTTGACTATCTTAATTGATTTATAGTTAATTTAATTATTTTAAAATTTTTATAATATCATCAATATTAAAATAAATATTATTTTTAAATATTATTTTAATATTTGTATAAAATAAAATTTTCTTATATTTTGTTTGTTTTATTTTTTTAAGGGTATGTTACCCACCACGATCGTAATTATTTTTTACTTAGTTTTAAAAAATTTCACCATTCAACCGTGAATATAAAATTAAATTAAACATTAATATTAAAGCACTTTAAAAAATCATTCTCGAATTTTTAAAAAAAAAAAAAAAAAAAAAAAGAATCATTCTAATCTGAATGAGTACAATACTTCATAGGTAGCCATTAAAAAATAAAACCCCTCTATAGGTACAATTATTATTATTTTTTATTTAGAATGCACTTAATAAAATATATTCAACTATTAAATAGTTAGGTTTCTCAAAAAGCCGAGAATTTTGTAACTCAATTAATTGGCGTCTCTTAATGTTTTCAATTGAACCATCCACGTTAAAATCCCCCCAACCCTTGACTAAGATTTATAAATAAATAAATAAAAGTTTCTCAACGAAAAAAATTATTATTTTTATTTTTTTATGTTAGTGTAGTTAAAATATCATTTTAAAAATATAAAAAATTACCATAAAAACTCAAAAGGGATGAAGTTTAGAAAATTTACCATTTTTTTTTAAATAAATTGCCATTTCATTAAAGGCTAAATAGAAAAAAGGCAGTACAACAGTCTTGCCTACAGGCTTCCAAGATAGGAGGCAAATTATAGTTATTACAAGAGAAACCTATTTTAAGAGCAACAACATGTTTAGTAGTAGAATGAGTTACTGAGTTTAGAGATCTCCTAGCCTAGCAAAACTTACAACTAAAAAAAGATAAACTTAGATCAAAAGCAATACGAATGATTGAGGAGATAGGCCAGTTAGTTGGTTCTTCTTCTTTAGACAAGGGTTCAAAACATATTTTTGCATCCCCTTCCACTATGATGTTGTACCAATTTTCAAAAATAGCCAAGTTTAATGCCCACAAAATTGCAGCTACTTCAGCTTGAGTAGGGGTGAATGGGGAATAATAGTTGTTGTAAGCCACTTCAAGGGGACCTAGACCTCCATAGAGAAAGAGAGAGATTAAAAGGGAGAGAGAGAGATACACTAAGAAATTGGTTTATTCTTCATTGATATCTAATGTTGAATTACAATTATGTATTGTTAGAAGACTAACTCTAATCTCATTGGCCCACATGGCTCAAGATAATTGACTAATCAATTCAACATGTGCTTCATGAATTAAGCAACATGATAAATGAGCTATGCTAAAATTCTAACTAACTCATCCTAATATCAACAAACTAACTAAAGGATTACAACAATTATGAGGAGATTACAAGGAATATGACATAATTTGGAGTTCTTATCACATTTTTACTTCACCAATCACATTCTGCCACGTTACAGTTGTGACAAAACTTTCAGTCGATGAGATGTGAAGGATACAAGCGGATTTACAATACCAATCCATGTTTGTAGTCCCTAGTATACGCAGAAGTGGGGACTGGCTATGCTGTGGAAAGCAGAAGTTAACTTGGATATTCAAACCTACGACCAAAACCATATTGATGCTTTGATATTAACGGACCCAAACTCACCATGGAATGAGTTTGGGTCCAACCAGAAGAACACTGTTGTAAGGAATCATGGTGTTTGTTGCGAAATTTACATTCTCGACTTTCTTATTTGTGGTTGTGCTTCGGCTACTTCAATGTGATTCTTGTATGAGAGGAGGAGCAAAGTTGTATACCCAAACCTCTTGGACTCATGCAAGACTTTCATGGAACCTTACTACACTGTGGATTGATTGACCTTGGATATAATGGTAATATATTCACTTGGAACAACGGCAGGGAGGGGATGCCTATGTCGAAGCTTGCCTTAACTGAGCTTGTGCTCGGATGGAGGGAGATCTTTCCTCACGGCAAAGTAACACATGTACAATCCTCATATTTAGATCATGTTCCTATAATGCTCACTACTCACAATCTGCACCAGTTGAACTGTAAAAAGAGAATACCAAAGCGTTTCGAAGAGAAGTGGGCCTCTCACCCTAATTGTGAACAAATTATTTGACAATCGTGGGAGTCTTGTGCACCATTAGGCAATCCAATGTTTTGCATTTTCAAGAAAATTAAAGCATGCAGGATGGCATTGTTGGCTTGGGCATGGAACACTTTTGGGAACTCTAAAACAAAGCTATAAGACAAACACAGAGCTTTAGAGGTGCTGGTTTCTCAGAATGATCCCAACAACATTGGGGACATTAAAAAGCTAAAAGGGGAAATAAAGGAGATACTTTTCCAAGATGAGCTCTTTTGGAGACAACGATCCTGATCCATATGGCTACCAGCTGGGGATAAGAATACATGGTTTTTTCACCAAAGAGCAAGTCAGAGACGACGGAAAAACAACATATTTGGAATCTTTGATGAGAATGGAGTTTGGTGCACTTCAGAGGAGGACATTGCTAAGGTAGCCAAAGGTTATTTTTAGAGGATCTTTTCAGCTATAGATTCAGCCAATATGGAATCCATCCTAGATGTTGTTGATCAATTTGTCACCCCAGCAATGAATAATACTCTCCTTTAGGACTACACAATAGATGAGGTAAGATGTGTCCTATTTCAAATATATCCATCTAAATCATCAAGCCCTGATGGTATATCCCTTTTTTCTTTCAAAAATACTAGCATATTGTAGGGAATGACGTCACTGAAGCAGTGCTATCTGCCCTTTGATCGGTCATCTTTTACGAAAGATGAACTTTACTCATATTGTCATGATCCCTAAAACTAATGAGCCGAAGCATGTGGCTGATTTTCACCCCATCAGTCTGGGTAATGTG
>JAPQVW010000214.1:0-35700 GCA_028535905.1 Quercus berberidifolia
TTCGGATCCTTTATAAGGATTTAACGCGCTTATGCTGATGGGTGCGATCATACCAACACTAATGCACCGGATCCCATCAGAACTCCGCAGTTAAGCGTGTTTGGGCGAGAGTAGTACTAGGATGGGTGACCTCCTGGGAAGTCCTCGTGTTGCACCCCTCTCTTTTTCTTCGGATTTTTTTTGTCGTTTACGTCGGTCCAGCACGCTCGCTTCGTAGGCTTAGTCTGCCCCAGGCCAAAAATACGAGCCGCCGATCTCGTTTTGGGTGCTAATTTGGTGGCGGCGATCTCGAAACGCCCTCGGGCTGCAGCTCCCTGGTGTTAGAGTGCATCGCTGCATTCGGATCCTTTATAAGGATTTAACGCGCTTATGCTGATGGGTGCGATCATACCAACACTAATGCACCGGATCCCATCAGAACTCCGCAGTTAAGCGTGTTTGGGCGAGAGTAGTACTAGGATGGGTGACCTCCTGGGAAGTCCTCGTGTTGCACCCCTCTCTTTTTCTTCGGATTTTTTTTGTCGTTTACGTCGGTCCAGCACGCTCGCTTCGTAGGCTTAGTCTGCCCCAGGCCAAAAATACGAGCCGCCGATCTCGTTTTGGGTGCTAATTTGGTGGCGGCGATCTCGAAACGCCCTCGGGCTGCAGCTCCCTGGTGTTAGAGTGCATCGCTGCATTCGGATCCTTTATAAGGATTTAACGCGCTTATGCTGATGGGTGCGATCATACCAACACTAATGCACCGGATCCCATCAGAACTCCGCAGTTAAGCGTGTTTGGGCGAGAGTAGTACTAGGATGGGTGACCTCCTGGGAAGTCCTCGTGTTGCACCCCTCTCTTTTTCTTCGGATTTTTTTTGTCGTTTACGTCGGTCCAGCACGCTCGCTTCGTAGGCTTAGTCTGCCCCAGGCCAAAAATACGAGCCGCCGATCTCGTTTTGGGTGCTAATTTGGTGGCGGCGATCTCGAAACGCCCTCGGGCTGCAGCTCCCTGGTGTTAGAGTGCATCGCTGCATTCGGATCCTTTATAAGGATTTAACGCGCTTATGCTGATGGGTGCGATCATACCAACACTAATGCACCGGATCCCATCAGAACTCCGCAGTTAAGCGTGTTTGGGCGAGAGTAGTACTAGGATAGGTGACCTCCTGGGAAGTCCTCGTGTTGCACCCCTCTCTTTTTCTTCGGATTTTTTTTGTCGTTTACGTCGGTCCAGCACGCTCGCTTCGTAGGCTTAGTCTGCCCCAGGCCAAAAATACGAGCCGCCGATCTCGTTTTGGGTGCTAATTTGGTGGCGGCGATCTCGAAACGCCCTCGGGCTGCAGCTCCCTGGTGTTAGAGTGCATCGCTGCATTCGGATCCTTTATAAGGATTTAACGCGCTTATGCTGATGGGTGCGATCATACCAACACTAATGCACCGGATCCCATCAGAACTCCGCAGTTAAGCGTGTTTGGGCGAGAGTAGTACTAGGATGGGTGACCTCCTGGGAAGTCCTCGTGTTGCACCCCTCTCTTTTTCTTCGGATTTTTTTTGTCGTTTACGTCGGTCCAGCACGCTCGCTTCGTAGGCTTAGTCTGCCCCAGGCCAAAAATACGAGCCGCCGATCTCGTTTTGGGTGCTAATTTGGTGGCGGCGATCTCGAAACGCCCTCGGGCTGCAGCTCCCTGGTGTTAGAGTGCATCGCTGCATTCGGATCCTTTATAAGGATTTAACGCGCTTATGCTGATGGGTGCGATCATACCAACACTAATGCACCGGATCCCATCAGAACTCCGCAGTTAAGCGTGTTTGGGCGAGAGTAGTACTAGGATGGGTGACCTCCTGGGAAGTCCTCGTGTTGCACCCCTCTCTTTTTCTTCGGATTTTTTTTGTCGTTTACGTCGGTCCAGCACGCTCGCTTCGTAGGCTTAGTCTGCCCCAGGCCAAAAATACGAGCCGCCGATCTCGTTTTGGGTGCTAATTTGGTGGCGGCGATCTCGAAACGCCCTCGGGCTGCAGCTCCCTGGTGTTAGAGTGCATCGCTGCATTCGGATCCTTTATAAGGATTTAACGCGCTTATGCTGATGGGTGCGATCATACCAACACTAATGCACCGGATCCCATCAGAACTCCGCAGTTAAGCGTGTTTGGGCGAGAGTAGTACTAGGATGGGTGACCTCCTGGGAAGTCCTCGTGTTGCACCCCTCTCTTTTTCTTCGGATTTTTTTTGTCGTTTACGTCGGTCCAGCACGCTCGCTTCGTAGGCTTAGTCTGCCCCAGGCCAAAAATACGAGCCGCCGATCTCGTTTTGGGTGCTAATTTGGTGGCGGCGATCTCGAAACGCCCTCGGGCTGCAGCTCCCTGGTGTTAGAGTGCATCGCTGCATTCGGATCCTTTATAAGGATTTAACGCGCTTATGCTGATGGGTGCGATCATACCAACACTAATGCACCGGATCCCATCAGAACTCCGCAGTTAAGCGTGTTTGGGCGAGAGTAGTACTAGGATGGGTGACCTCCTGGGCAGTCCTCGTGTTGCACCCCTCTCTTTTTCTTCGGATTTTTTTTGTCGTTTACGTCGGTCCAGCACGCTCGCTTCGTAGGCTTAGTCTGCCCCAGGCCAAAAATACGAGCCGCCGATCTCGTTTTGGGTGCTAATTTGGTGGCGGCGATCTCGAAACGCCCTCGGGCTGCAGCTCCCTGGTGTTAGAGTGCATCGCTGCATTCGGATCCTTTATAAGGATTTAACGCGCTTATGCTGATGGGTGCGATCATACCAACACTAATGCACCGGATCCCATCAGAACTCCGCAGTTAAGCGTGTTTGGGCGAGAGTAGTACTAGGATGGGTGACCTCCTGGGAAGTCCTCGTGTTGCACCCCTCTCTTTTTCTTCGGATTTTTTTTGTCGTTTACGTCGGTCCAGCACGCTCGCTTCGTAGGCTTAGTCTGCCCCAGGCCAAAAATACGAGCCGCCGATCTCGTTTTGGGTGCTAATTTGGTGGCGGCGATCTCGAAACGCCCTCGGGCTGCAGCTCCCTGGTGTTAGAGTGCATCGCTGCATTCGGATCCTTTATAAGGATTTAACGCGCTTATGCTGATGGGTGCGATCATACCAACACTAATGCACCGGATCCCATCAGAACTCCGCAGTTAAGCGTGTTTGGGCGAGAGTAGTACTAGGATGGGTGACCTCCTGGGAAGTCCTCGTGTTGCACCCCTCTCTTTTTCTTCGGATTTTTTTTGTCGTTTACGTCGGTCCAGCACGCTCGCTTCGTAGGCTTAGTCTGCCCCAGGCCAAAAATACGAGCCGCCGATCTCGTTTTGGGTGCTAATTTGGTGGCGGCGATCTCGAAACGCCCTCGGGCTGCAGCTCCCTGGTGTTAGAGTGCATCGCTGCATTCGGATCCTTTATAAGGATTTAACGCGCTTATGCTGATGGGTGCGATCATACCAACACTAATGCACCGGATCCCATCAGAACTCCGCAGTTAAGCGTGTTTGGGCGAGAGTAGTACTAGGATGGGTGACCTCCTGGGAAGTCCTCGTGTTGCACCCCTCTCTTTTTCTTCGGATTTTTTTTGTCGTTTACGTCGGTCCAGCACGCTCGCTTCGTAGGCTTAGTCTGCCCCAGGCCAAAAATACGAGCCGCCGATCTCGTTTTGGGTGCTAATTTGGTGGCGGCGATCTCGAAACGCCCTCGGGCTGCAGCTCCCTGGTGTTAGAGTGCATCGCTGCATTCGGATCCTTTATAAGGATTTAACGCGCTTATGCTGATGGGTGCGATCATACCAACACTAATGCACCGGATCCCATCAGAACTCCGCAGTTAAGCGTGTTTGGGCGAGAGTAGTACTAGGATGGGTGACCTCCTGGGAAGTCCTCGTGTTGCACCCCTCTCTTTTTCTTCGGATTTTTTTTGTCGTTTACGTCGGTCCAGCACGCTCGCTTCGTAGGCTTAGTCTGCCCCAGGCCAAAAATACGAGCCGCCGATCTCGTTTTGGGTGCTAATTTGGTGGCGGCGATCTCGAAACGCCCTCGGGCTGCAGCTCCCTGGTGTTAGAGTGCATCGCTGCATTCGGATCCTTTATAAGGATTTAACGCGCTTATGCTGATGGGTGCGATCATACCAACACTAATGCACCGGATCCCATCAGAACTCCGCAGTTAAGCGTGTTTGGGCGAGAGTAGTACTAGGATGGGTGACCTCCTGGGAAGTCCTCGTGTTGCACCCCTCTCTTTTTCTTCGGATTTTTTTTGTCGTTTACGTCGGTCCAGCACGCTCGCTTCGTAGGCTTAGTCTGCCCCAGGCCAAAAATACGAGCCGCCGATCTCGTTTTGGGTGCTAATTTGGTGGCGGCGATCTCGAAACGCCCTCGGGCTGCAGCTCCCTGGTATTAGAGTGCATCGCTGCATTCGGATCCTTTATAAGGATTTAACGCGCTTATGCTGATGGGTGCGATCATACCAACACTAATGCACCGGATCCCATCAGAACTCCGCAGTTAAGCGTGTTTGGGCGAGAGTAGTACTAGGATGGGTGACCTCCTGGGAAGTCCTCGTGTTGCACCCCTCTCTTTTTCTTCGGATTTTTTTTGTCGTTTACGTCGGTCCAGCACGCTCGCTTCGTAGGCTTAGTCTGCCCCAGGCCAAAAATACGAGCCGCCGATCTCGTTTTGGGTGCTAATTTGGTGGCGGCGATCTCGAAACGCCCTCGGGCTGCAGCTCCCTGATGTTAGAGTGCATCGCTGCATTCGGATCCTTTATAAGGATTTAACGCGCTTATGCTGATGGGTGCGATCATACCAACACTAATGCACCGGATCCCATCAGAACTCCGCAGTTAAGCGTGTTTGGGCGAGAGTAGTACTAGGATGGGTGACCTCCTGGGAAGTCCTCGTGTTGCACCCCTCTCTTTTTCTTCGGATTTTTTTTGTCGTTTACGTCGGTCCAGCACGCTCGCTTCGTAGGCTTAGTCTGCCCCAGGCCAAAAATACGAGCCGCCGATCTCGTTTTGGGTGCTAATTTGGTGGCGGCGATCTCGAAACGCCCTCGGGCTGCAGCTCCCTGGTGTTAGAGTGCATCGCTGCATTCGGATCCTTTATAAGGATTTAACGCGCTTATGCTGATGGGTGCGATCATACCAACACTAATGCACCGGATCCCATCAGAACTCCGCAGTTAAGCGTGTTTGGGCGAGAGTAGTACTAGGATGGGTGACCTCCTGGGAAGTCCTCGTGTTGCACCCCTCTCTTTTTCTTCGGATTTTTTTTGTCGTTTACGTCGGTCCAGCACGCTCGCTTCGTAGGCTTAGTCTGCCCCAGGCCAAAAATACGAGCCGCCGATCTCGTTTTGGGTGCTAATTTGGTGGCGGCGATCTCGAAACGCCCTCGGGCTGCAGCTCCCTGGTGTTAGAGTGCATCGCTGCATTCGGATCCTTTATAAGGATTTAACGCGCTTATGCTGATGGGTGCGATCATACCAACACTAATGCACCGGATCCCATCAGAACTCCGCAGTTAAGCGTGTTTGGGCGAGAGTAGTACTAGGATGGGTGACCTCCTGGGAAGTCCTCGTGTTGCACCCCTCTCTTTTTCTTCGGATTTTTTTTGTCGTTTACGTCGGTCCAGCACGCTCGCTTCGTAGGCTTAGTCTGCCCCAGGCCAAAAATACGAGCCGCCGATCTCGTTTTGGGTGCTAATTTGGTGGCGGCGATCTCGAAACGCCCTCGGGCTGCAGCTCCCTGGTGTTAGAGTGCATCGCTGCATTCGGATCCTTTATAAGGATTTAACGCGCTTATGCTGATGGGTGCGATCATACCAACACTAATGCACCGGATCCCATCAGAACTCCGCAGTTAAGCGTGTTTGGGCGAGAGTAGTACTAGGATGGGTGACCTCCTGGGAAGTCCTCGTGTTGCACCCCTCTCTTTTTCTTCGGATTTTTTTTGTCGTTTACGTCGGTCCAGCACGCTCGCTTCGTAGGCTTAGTCTGCCCCAGGCCAAAAATACGAGCCGCCGATCTCGTTTTGGGTGCTAATTTGGTGGCGGCGATCTCGAAACGCCCTCGGGCTGCAGCTCCCTGGTGTTAGAGTGCATCGCTGCATTCGGATCCTTTATAAGGATTTAACGCGCTTATGCTGATGGGTGCGATCATACCAACACTAATGCACCGGATCCCATCAGAACTCCGCAGTTAAGCGTGTTTGGGCGAGAGTAGTACTAGGATGGGTGACCTCCTGGGAAGTCCTCGTGTTGCACCCCTCTCTTTTTCTTCGGATTTTTTTTGTCGTTTACGTCGGTCCAGCACGCTCGCTTCGTAGGCTTAGTCTGCCCCAGGCCAAAAATACGAGCCGCCGATCTCGTTTTGGGTGCTGATTTGGTGGCGGCGATCTCGAAACGCCCTCGGGCTGCAGCTCCCTGGTGTTAGAGTGCATCGCTGCATTCGGATCCTTTATAAGGATTTAACGCGCTTATGCTGATGGGTGCGATCATACCAACACTAATGCACCGGATCCCATCAGAACTCCGCAGTTAAGCGTGTTTGGGCGAGAGTAGTACTAGGATGGGTGACCTCCTGGGAAGTCCTCGTGTTGCACCCCTCTCTTTTTCTTCGGATTTTTTTTGTCGTTTACGTCGGTCCAGCACGCTCGCTTCGTAGGCTTAGTCTGCCCCAGGCCAAAAATACGAGCCGCCGATCTCGTTTTGGGTGCTGATTTGGTGGCGGCGATCTCGAAACGCCCTCGGGCTGCAGCTCCCTGGTGTTAGAGTGCATCGCTGCATTCGGATCCTTTATAAGGATTTAACGCGCTTATGCTGATGGGTGCGATCATACCAACACTAATGCACCGGATCCCATCAGAACTCCGCAGTTAAGCGTGTTTGGGCGAGAGTAGTACTAGGATGGGTGACCTCCTGGGAAGTCCTCGTGTTGCACCCCTCTCTTTTTCTTCGGATTTTTTTTGTCGTTTACGTCGGTCCAGCACGCTCGCTTCGTAGGCTTAGTCTGCCCCAGGCCAAAAATACGAGTCGCCGATCTCGTTTTGGGTGCTGATTTGGTGGCGGCGATCTCGAAACGCCCTCGGGCTGCAGCTCCCTGGTGTTAGAGTGCATCGCTGCATTCGGATCCTTTATAAGGATTTAACGCGCTTATGCTGATGGGTGCGATCATACCAACACTAATGCACCGGATCCCATCAGAACTCCGCAGTTAAGCGTGTTTGGGCGAGAGTAGTACTAGGATGGGTGACCTCCTGGGAAGTCCTCGTGTTGCACCCCCCTCTTTTTCTTCGGATTTTTTTTGTCGTTTACGTCGGTCCAGCACGCTCGCTTCGTAGGCTTAGTCTGCCCCAGGCCAAAAATACGAGCCGCCGATCTCGTTTTGGGTGCTGATTTGGTGGCGGCGATCTCGAAACGCCCTCGGGCTGCAGCTCCCTGGTGTTAGAGTGCATCGCTGCATTCGGATCCTTTATAAGGATTTAACGCGCTTATGCTGATGGGTGCGATCATACCAACACTAATGCACCGGATCCCATCAGAACTCCGCAGTTAAGCGTGTTTGGGCGAGAGTAGTACTAGGATGGGTGACCTCCTGGGAAGTCCTCGTGTTGCACCCCTCTCTTTTTCTTCGGATTTTTTTTGTCGTTTACGTCGGTCCAGCACGCTCGCTTCGTAGGCTTAGTCTGCCCCAGGCCAAAAATACGAGCCGCCGATCTCGTTTTGGGTGCTGATTTGGTGGCGGCGATCTCGAAACGCCCTCGGGCTGCAGCTCCCTGGTGTTAGAGTGCATCGCTGCATTCGGATCCTTTATAAGGATTTAACGCGCTTATGCTGATGGGTGCGATCATACCAACACTAATGCACCGGATCCCATCAGAACTCCGCAGTTAAGCGTGTTTGGGCGAGAGTAGTACTAGGATGGGTGACCTCCTGGGAAGTCCTCGTGTTGCACCCCTCTCTTTTTCTTCGGATTTTTTTTGTCGTTTACGTCGGTCCAGCACGCTCGCTTCGTAGGCTTAGTCTGCCCCAGGCCAAAAATACGAGCCGCCGATCTCGTTTTGGGTGCTGATTTGGTGGCGGCGATCTCGAAACGCCCTCGGGCTGCAGCTCCCTGGTGTTAGAGTGCATCGCTGCATTCGGATCCTTTATAAGGATTTAACGCGCTTATGCTGATGGGTGCGATCATACCAACACTAATGCACCGGATCCCATCAGAACTCCGCAGTTAAGCGTGTTTGGGCGAGAGTAGTACTAGGATGGGTGACCTCCTGGGAAGTCCTCGTGTTGCACCCCTCTCTTTTTCTTCGGATTTTTTTTGTCGTTTACGTCGGTCCAGCACGCTCGCTTCGTAGGCTTAGTCTGCCCCAGGCCAAAAATACGAGCCGCCGATCTCGTTTTGGGTGCTGATTTGGTGGCGGCGATCTCGAAACGCCCTCGGGCTGCAGCTCCCTGGTGTTAGAGTGCATCGCTGCATTCGGATCCTTTATAAGGATTTAACGCGCTTATGCTGATGGGTGCGATCATACCAACACTAATGCACCGGATCCCATCAGAACTCCGCAGTTAAGCGTGTTTGGGCGAGAGTAGTACTAGGATGGGTGACCTCCTGGGAAGTCCTCGTGTTGCACCCCTCTCTTTTTCTTCGGATTTTTTTTGTCGTTTACGTCGGTCCAGCACGCTCGCTTCGTAGGCTTAGTCTGCCCCAGGCCAAAAATACGAGTCGCCGATCTCGTTTTGGGTGCTGATTTGGTGGCGGCGATCTCGAAACGCCCTCGGGCTGCAGCTCCCTGGTGTTAGAGTGCATCGCTGCATTCGGATCCTTTATAAGGATTGAACGCGCTTATGCTGATGGGTGCGATCATACCAACACTAATGCACCGGATCCCATCAGAACTCCGCAGTTAAGCGTGTTTGGGCGAGAGTAGTACTAGGATGGGTGACCTCCTGGGAAGTCCTCGTGTTGCACCCCTCTCTTTTTCTTCGGATTTTTTTTGTCGTTTACGTCGGTCCAGCACGCTCGCTTCGTAGGCTTAGTCTGCCCCAGGCCAAAAATACGAGTCGCCGATCTCGTTTTGGGTGCTGATTTGGTGGCGGCGATCTCGAAACGCCCTCGGGCTGCAGCTCCCTGGTGTTAGAGTGCATCGCTGCATTCGGATCCTTTATAAGGATTGAACGCGCTTATGCTGATGGGTGCGATCATACCAACACTAATGCACCGGATCCCATCAGAACTCCGCAGTTAAGCGTGTTTGGGCGAGAGTAGTACTAGGATGGGTGACCTCCTGGGAAGTCCTCGTGTTGCACCCCTCTCTTTTTCTTCGGATTTTTTTTGTCGTTTACGTCGGTCCAGCACGCTCGCTTCGTAGGCTTAGTCTGCCCCAGGCCAAAAATACGAGCCGTCGATCTCGTTTTGGGTGCTGATTTGGTGGCGGCGATCTCGAAACGCCCTCGGGCTGCAGCTCCCTGGTGTTAGAGTGCATCGCTGCATTCGGATCCTTTATAAGGATTTAACGCGCTTATGCTGATGGGTGCGATCATACCAACACTAATGCACCGGATCCCATCAGAACTCCGCAGTTAAGCGTGTTTGGGCGAGAGTAGTACTAGGATGGGTGACCTCCTGGGAAGTCCTCGTGTTGCACCCCTCTCTTTTTCTTCGGATTTTTTTTGTCGTTTACGTCGGTCCAGCACGCTCGCTTCGTAGGCTTAGTCTGCCCCAGGCCAAAAATACGAGTCGCTGATCTCGTTTTGGGTGCTGATTTGGTGGCGGCGATCTCGAAACGCCCTCGGGCTGCAGCTCCCTGGTGTTAGAGTGCATCGCTGCATTCGGATCCTTTATAAGGATTTAACGCGCTTATGCTGATGGGTGCGATCATACCAACACTAATGCACCGGATCCCATCAGAACTCCGCAGTTAAGCGTGTTTGGGCGAGAGTAGTACTAGGATGGGTGACCTCCTGGGAAGTCCTCGTGTTGCACCCCTCTCTTTTTCTTCGGATTTTTTTTGTCGTTTACGTCGGTCCAGCACGCTCGCTTCGTAGGCTTAGTCTGCCCCAGGCCAAAAATACGAGCCGCCGATCTCGTTTTGGGTGCTAATTTGGTGGCGGCGATCTCGAAACGCCCTCGGGCTGCAGCTCCCTGGTGTTAGAGTGCATCGCTGCATTCGGATCCTTTATAAGGATTTAACGCGCTTATGCTGATGGGTGCGATCATACCAACACTAATGCACCGGATCCCATCAGAACTCCGCAGTTAAGCGTGTTTGGGCGAGAGTAGTACTAGGATGGGTGACCTCCTGGGAAGTCCTCGTGTTGCACCCCTCTCTTTTTCTTCGGATTTTTTTTGTCGTTTACGTCGGTCCAGCACGCTCGCTTCGTAGGCTTAGTCTGCCCCAGGCCAAAAATACGAGCCGCCGATCTCGTTTTGGGTGCTGATTTGGTGGCGGCGATCTCGAAACGCCCTCGGGCTGCAGCTCCCTGGTGTTAGAGTGCATCGCTGCATTCGGATCCTTTATAAGGATTGAACGCGCTTATGCTGATGGGTGCGATCATACCAACACTAATGCACCGGATCCCATCAGAACTCCGCAGTTAAGCGTGTTTGGGCGAGAGTAGTACTAGGATGGGTGACCTCCTGGGAAGTCCTCGTGTTGCACCCCTCTCTTTTTCTTCGGATTTTTTTTGTCGTTTACGTCGGTCCAGCACGCTCGCTTCGTAGGCTTAGTCTGCCCCAGGCCAAAAATACGAGCCGCCGATCTCGTTTTGGGTGCTGATTTGGTGGCGGCGATCTCGAAACGCCCTCGGGCTGCAGCTCCCTGGTGTTAGAGTGCATCGCTGCATTCGGATCCTTTATAAGGATTTAACGCGCTTATGCTGATGGGTGCGATCATACCAACACTAATGCACCGGATCCCATCAGAACTCCGCAGTTAAGCGTGTTTGGGCGAGAGTAGTACTAGGATGGGTGACCTCCTGGGAAGTCCTCGTGTTGCACCCCTCTCTTTTTCTTCGGATTTTTTTTGTCGTTTACGTCGGTCCAGCACGCTCGCTTCGTAGGCTTAGTCTGCCCCAGGCCAAAAATACGAGCCGCCGATCTCGTTTTGGGTGCTGATTTGGTGGCGGCGATCTCGAAACGCCCTCGGGCTGCAGCTCCCTGGTGTTAGAGTGCATCGCTGCATTCGGATCCTTTATAAGGATTTAACGCGCTTATGCTGATGGGTGCGATCATACCAACACTAATGCACCGGATCCCATCAGAACTCCGCAGTTAAGCGTGTTTGGGCGAGAGTAGTACTAGGATGGGTGACCTCCTGGGAAGTCCTCGTGTTGCACCCCTCTCTTTTTCTTCGGATTTTTTTTGTCGTTTACGTCGGTCCAGCACGCTCGCTTCGTAGGCTTAGTCTGCCCCAGGCCAAAAATACGAGCCGCCGATCTCGTTTTGGGTGCTTATTTGGTGGCGGCGATCTCGAAACGCCCTCGGGCTGCAGCTCCCTGGTGTTAGAGTGCATCGCTGCATTCGGATCCTTTATAAGGATTTAACGCGCTTATGCTGATGGGTGCGATCATACCAACACTAATGCACCGGATCCCATCAGAACTCCGCAGTTAAGCGTGTTTGGGCGAGAGTAGTACTAGGATGGGTGACCTCCTGGGAAGTCCTCGTGTTGCACCCCTCTCTTTTTCTTCGGATTTTTTTTGTCGTTTACGTCGGTCCAGCACGCTCGCTTCGTAGGCTTAGTCTGCCCCAGGCCAAAAATACGAGCCGCCGATCTCGTTTTGGGTGCTGATTTGGTGGCGGCGATCTCGAAACGCCCTCGGGCTGCAGCTCCCTGGTGTTAGAGTGCATCGCTGCATTCGGATCCTTTATAAGGATTTAACGCGCTTATGCTGATGGGTGCGATCATACCAACACTAATGCACCGGATCCCATCAGAACTCCGCAGTTAAGCGTGTTTGGGCGAGAGTAGTACTAGGATGGGTGACCTCCTGGGAAGTCCTCGTGTTGCACCCCTCTCTTTTTCTTCGGATTTTTTTTGTCGTTTACGTCGGTCCAGCACGCTCGCTTCGTAGGCTTAGTCTGCCCCAGGCCAAAAATACGAGCCGCCGATCTCGTTTTGGGTGCTGATTTGGTGGCGGCGATCTCGAAACGCCCTCGGGCTGCAGCTCCCTGGTGTTAGAGTGCATCGCTGCATTCGGATCCTTTATAAGGATTTAACGCGCTTATGCTGATGGGTGCGATCATACCAACACTAATGCACCGGATCCCATCAGAACTCCGCAGTTAAGCGTGTTTGGGCGAGAGTAGTACTAGGATGGGTGACCTCCTGGGAAGTCCTCGTGTTGCACCCCTCTCTTTTTCTTCGGATTTTTTTTGTCGTTTACGTCGGTCCAGCACGCTCGCTTCGTAGGCTTAGTCTGCCCCAGGCCAAAAATACGAGCCGCCGATCTCGTTTTGGGTGCTGATTTGGTGGCGGCGATCTCGAAACGCCCTCGGGCTGCAGCTCCCTGGTGTTAGAGTGCATCGCTGCATTCGGATCCTTTATAAGGATTTAACGCGCTTATGCTGATGGGTGCGATCATACCAACACTAATGCACCGGATCCCATCAGAACTCCGCAGTTAAGCGTGTTTGGGCGAGAGTAGTACTAGGATGGGTGACCTCCTGGGAAGTCCTCGTGTTGCACCCCTCTCTTTTTCTTCGGATTTTTTTTGTCGTTTACGTCGGTCCAGCACGCTCGCTTCGTAGGCTTAGTCTGCCCCAGGCCAAAAATACGAGCCGCCGATCTCGTTTTGGGTGCTGATTTGGTGGCGGCGATCTCGAAACGCCCTCGGGCTGCAGCTCCCTGGTGTTAGAGTGCATCGCTGCATTCGGATCCTTTATAAGGATTTAACGCGCTTATGCTGATGGGTGCGATCATACCAACACTAATGCACCGGATCCCATCAGAACTCCGCAGTTAAGCGTGTTTGGGCGAGAGTAGTACTAGGATGGGTGACCTCCTGGGAAGTCCTCGTGTTGCACCCCTCTCTTTTTCTTCGGATTTTTTTTGTCGTTTACGTCGGTCCAGCACGCTCGCTTCGTAGGCTTAGTCTGCCCCAGGCCAAAAATACGAGCCGCCGATCTCGTTTTGGGTGCTAATTTGGTGGCGGCGATCTCGAAACGCCCTCGGGCTGCAGCTCCCTGGTGTTAGAGTGCATCGCTGCATTCGGATCCTTTATAAGGATTTAACGCGCTTATGCTGATGGGTGCGATCATACCAACACTAATGCACCGGATCCCATCAGAACTCCGCAGTTAAGCGTGTTTGGGCGAGAGTAGTACTAGGATGGGTGACCTCCTGGGAAGTCCTCGTGTTGCACCCCTCTCTTTTTCTTCGGATTTTTTTTTGTCGTTTACGTCGGTCCAGCACGCTCGCTTCGTAGGCTTAGTCTGCCCCAGGCCAAAAATACGAGCCGCCGATCTCGTTTTGGGTGCTAATTTGGTGGCGGCGATCTCGAAACGCCCTCGGGCTGCAGCTCCCTGGTGTTAGAGTGCATCGCTGCATTCGGATCCTTTATAAGGATTTAACGCGCTTATGCTGATGGGTGCGATCATACCAACACTAATGCACCGGATCCCATCAGAACTCCGCAGTTAAGCGTGTTTGGGCGAGAGTAGTACTAGGATGGGTGACCTCCTGGGAAGTCCTCGTGTTGCACCCCTCTCTTTTTCTTCGGATTTTTTTTGTCGTTTACGTCGGTCCAGCACGCTCGCTTCGTAGGCTTAGTCTGCCCCAGGCCAAAAATACGAGCCGCCGATCTCGTTTTGGGTGCTGATTTGGTGGCGGCGATCTCGAAACGCCCTCGGGCTGCAGCTCCCTGGTGTTAGAGTGCATCGCTGCATTCGGATCCTTTATAAGGATTTAACGCGCTTATGCTGATGGGTGCGATCATACCAACACTAATGCACCGGATCCCATCAGAACTCCGCAGTTAAGCGTGTTTGGGCGAGAGTAGTACTAGGATGGGTGACCTCCTGGGAAGTCCTCGTGTTGCACCCCTCTCTTTTTCTTCGGATTTTTTTTGTCGTTTACGTCGGTCCAGCACGCTCGCTTCGTAGGCTTAGTCTGCCCCAGGCCAAAAATACGAGCCGCCGATCTCGTTTTGGGTGCTGATTTGGTGGCGGCGATCTCGAAACGCCCTCGGGCTGCAGCTCCCTGGTGTTAGAGTGCATCGCTGCATTCGGATCCTTTATAAGGATTTAACGCGCTTATGCTGATGGGTGCGATCATACCAACACTAATGCACCGGATCCCATCAGAACTCCGCAGTTAAGCGTGTTTGGGCGAGAGTAGTACTAGGATGGGTGACCTCCTGGGAAGTCCTCGTGTTGCACCCCTCTCTTTTTCTTCGGATTTTTTTTGTCGTTTACGTCGGTCCAGCACGCTCGCTTCGTAGGCTTAGTCTGCCCCAGGCCAAAAATACGAGCCGCCGATCTCGTTTTGGGTGCTTATTTGGTGGCGGCGATCTCGAAACGCCCTCGGGCTGCAGCTCCCTGGTGTTAGAGTGCATCGCTGCATTCGGATCCTTTATAAGGATTTAACGCGCTTATGCTGATGGGTGCGATCATACCAACACTAATGCACCGGATCCCATCAGAACTCCGCAGTTAAGCGTGTTTGGGCGAGAGTAGTACTAGGATGGGTGACCTCCTGGGAAGTCCTCGTGTTGCACCCCTCTCTTTTTCTTCGGATTTTTTTTGTCGTTTACGTCGGTCCAGCACGCTCGCTTCGTAGGCTTAGTCTGCCCCAGGCCAAAAATACGAGCCGCCGATCTCGTTTTGGGTGCTGATTTGGTGGCGGCGATCTCGAAACGCCCTCGGGCTGCAGCTCCCTGGTGTTAGAGTGCATCGCTGCATTCGGATCCTTTATAAGGATTTAACGCGCTTATGCTGATGGGTGCGATCATACCAACACTAATGCACCGGATCCCATCAGAACTCCGCAGTTAAGCGTGTTTGGGCGAGAGTAGTACTAGGATGGGTGACCTCCTGGGAAGTCCTCGTGTTGCACCCCTCTCTTTTTCTTCGGATTTTTTTTGTCGTTTACGTCGGTCCAGCACGCTCGCTTCGTAGGCTTAGTCTGCCCCAGGCCAAAAATACGAGCCGCCGATCTCGTTTTGGGTGCTGATTTGGTGGCGGCGATCTCGAAACGCCCTCGGGCTGCAGCTCCCTGGTGTTAGAGTGCATCGCTGCATTCGGATCCTTTATAAGGATTTAACGCGCTTATGCTGATGGGTGCGATCATACCAACACTAATGCACCGGATCCCATCAGAACTCCGCAGTTAAGCGTGTTTGGGCGAGAGTAGTACTAGGATGGGTGACCTCCTGGGAAGTCCTCGTGTTGCACCCCTCTCTCTTTCTTCGGATTTTTTTTGTCGTTTACGTCGGTCCAGCACGCTCGCTTCGTAGGCTTAGTCTGCCCCAGGCCAAAAATACGAGCCGCCGATCTCGTTTTGGGTGCTGATTTGGTGGCGGCGATCTCGAAACGCCCTCGGGCTGCAGCTCCCTGGTGTTAGAGTGCATCGCTGCATTCGGATCCTTTATAAGGATTTAACGCGCTTATGCTGATGGGTGCGATCATACCAACACTAATGCACCGGATCCCATCAGAACTCCGCAGTTAAGCGTGTTTGGGCGAGAGTAGTACTAGGATGGGTGACCTCCTGGGAAGTCCTCGTGTTGCACCCCTCTCTTTTTCTTCGGATTTTTTTTGTCGTTTACGTCGGTCCAGCACGCTCGCTTCGTAGGCTTAGTCTGCCCCAGGCCAAAAATACGAGCCGCCGATCTCGTTTTGGGTGCTGATTTGGTGGCGGCGATCTCGAAACGCCCTCGGGCTGCAGCTCCCTGGTGTTAGAGTGCATCGCTGCATTCGGATCCTTTATAAGGATTTAACGCGCTTATGCTGATGGGTGCGATCATACCAACACTAATGCACCGGATCCCATCAGAACTCCGCAGTTAAGCGTGTTTGGGCGAGAGTAGTACTAGGATGGGTGACCTCCTGGGAAGTCCTCGTGTTGCACCCCTCTCTTTTTCTTCGGATTTTTTTTGTCGTTTACGTCGGTCCAGCACGCTCGCTTCGTAGGCTTAGTCTGCCCCAGGCCAAAAATACGAGCCGCCGATCTCGTTTTGGGTGCTGATTTGGTGGCGGCGATCTCGAAACGCCCTCGGGCTGCAGCTCCCTGGTGTTAGAGTGCATCGCTGCATTCGGATCCTTTATAAGGATTTAACGCGCTTATGCTGATGGGTGCGATCATACCAACACTAATGCACCGGATCCCATCAGAACTCCGCAGTTAAGCGTGTTTGGGCGAGAGTAGTACTAGGATGGGTGACCTCCTGGGAAGTCCTCGTGTTGCACCCCTCTCTTTTTCTTCGGATTTTTTTTGTCGTTTACGTCGGTCCAGCACGCTCGCTTCGTAGGCTTAGTCTGCCCCAGGCCAAAAATACGAGCCGCCGATCTCGTTTTGGGTGCTGATTTGGTGGCGGCGATCTCGAAACGCCCTCGGGCTGCAGCTCCCTGGTGTTAGAGTGCATCGCTGCATTCGGATCCTTTATAAGGATTTAACGCGCTTATGCTGATGGGTGCGATCATACCAACACTAATGCACCGGATCCCATCAGAACTCCGCAGTTAAGCGTGTTTGGGCGAGAGTAGTACTAGGATGGGTGACCTCCTGGGAAGTCCTCGTGTTGCACCCCTCTCTTTTTCTTCGGATTTTTTTTGTCGTTTACGTCGGTCCAGCACGCTCGCTTCGTAGGCTTAGTCTGCCCCAGGCCAAAAATACGAGCCGCCGATCTCGTTTTGGGTGCTGATTTGGTGGCGGCGATCTCGAAACGCCCTCGGGCTGCAGCTCCCTGGTGTTAGAGTGCATCGCTGCATTCGGATCCTTTATAAGGATTTAACGCGCTTATGCTGATGGGTGCGATCATACCAACACTAATGCACCGGATCCCATCAGAACTCCGCAGTTAAGCGTGTTTGGGCGAGAGTAGTACTAGGATGGGTGACCTCCTGGGAAGTCCTCGTGTTGCACCCCTCTCTTTTTCTTCGGATTTTTTTTGTCGTTTACGTCGGTCCAGCACGCTCGCTTCGTAGGCTTAGTCTGCCCCAGGCCAAAAATACGAGCCGCCGATCTCGTTTTGGGTGCTGATTTGGTGGCGGCGATCTCGAAACGCCCTCGGGCTGCAGCTCCCTGGTGTTAGAGTGCATCGCTGCATTCGGATCCTTTATAAGGATTTAACGCGCTTATGCTGATGGGTGCGATCATACCAACACTAATGCACCGGATCCCATCAGAACTCCGCAGTTAAGCGTGTTTGGGCGAGAGTAGTACTAGGATGGGTGACCTCCTGGGAAGTCCTCGTGTTGCACCCCTCTCTTTTTCTTCGGATTTTTTTTGTCGTTTACGTCGGTCCAGCACGCTCGCTTCGTAGGCTTAGTCTGCCCCAGGCCAAAAATACGAGCCGCCGATCTCGTTTTGGGTGCTGATTTGGTGGCGGCGATCTCGAAACGCCCTCGGGCTGCAGCTCCCTGGTGTTAGAGTGCATCGCTGCATTCGGATCCTTTATAAGGATTTAACGCGCTTATGCTGATGGGTGCGATCATACCAACACTAATGCACCGGATCCCATCAGAACTCCGCAGTTAAGCGTGTTTGGGCGAGAGTAGTACTAGGATGGGTGACCTCCTGGGAAGTCCTCGTGTTGCACCCCTCTCTTTTTCTTCGGATTTTTTTTGTCGTTTACGTCGGTCCAGCACGCTCGCTTCGTAGGCTTAGTCTGCCCCAGGCCAAAAATACGAGCCGCCGATCTCGTTTTGGGTGCTGATTTGGTGGCGGCGATCTCGAAACGCCCTCGGGCTGCAGCTCCCTGGTGTTAGAGTGCATCGCTGCATTCGGATCCTTTATAAGGATTTAACGCGCTTATGCTGATGGGTGCGATCATACCAACACTAATGCACCGGATCCCATCAGAACTCCGCAGTTAAGCGTGTTTGGGCGAGAGTAGTACTAGGATGGGTGACCTCCTGGGAAGTCCTCGTGTTGCACCCCTCTCTTTTTCTTCGGATTTTTTTTGTCGTTTACGTCGGTCCAGCACGCTCGCTTCGTAGGCTTAGTCTGCCCCAGGCCAAAAATACGAGCCGCCGATCTCGTTTTGGGTGCTGATTTGGTGGCGGCGATCTCGAAACGCCCTCGGGCTGCAGCTCCCTGGTGTTAGAGTGCATCGCTGCATTCGGATCCTTTATAAGGATTTAACGCGCTTATGCTGATGGGTGCGATCATACCAACACTAATGCACCGGATCCCATCAGAACTCCGCAGTTAAGCGTGTTTGGGCGAGAGTAGTACTAGGATGGGTGACCTCCTGGGAAGTCCTCGTGTTGCACCCCTCTCTTTTTCTTCGGATTTTTTTTGTCGTTTACGTCGGTCCAGCACGCTCGCTTCGTAGGCTTAGTCTGCCCCAGGCCAAAAATACGAGCCGCCGATCTCGTTTTGGGTGCTGATTTGGTGGCGGCGATCTCGAAACGCCCTCGGGCTGCAGCTCCCTGGTGTTAGAGTGCATCGCTGCATTCGGATCCTTTATAAGGATTTAACGCGCTTATGCTGATGGGTGCGATCATACCAACACTAATGCACCGGATCCCATCAGAACTCCGCAGTTAAGCGTGTTTGGGCGAGAGTAGTACTAGGATGGGTGACCTCCTGGGAAGTCCTCGTGTTGCACCCCTCTCTTTTTCTTCGGATTTTTTTTGTCGTTTACGTCGGTCCAGCACGCTCGCTTCGTAGGCTTAGTCTGCCCCAGGCCAAAAATACGAGCCGCCGATCTCGTTTTGGGTGCTGATTTGGTGGCGGCGATCTCGAAACGCCCTCGGGCTGCAGCTCCCTGGTGTTAGAGTGCATCGCTGCATTCGGATCCTTTATAAGGATTTAACGCGCTTATGCTGATGGGTGCGATCATACCAACACTAATGCACCGGATCCCATCAGAACTCCGCAGTTAAGCGTGTTTGGGCGAGAGTAGTACTAGGATGGGTGACCTCCTGGGAAGTCCTCGTGTTGCACCCCTCTCTTTTTCTTCGGATTTTTTTTGTCGTTTACGTCGGTCCAGCACGCTCGCTTCGTAGGCTTAGTCTGCCCCAGGCCAAAAATACGAGCCGCCGATCTCGTTTTGGGTGCTGATTTGGTGGCGGCGATCTCGAAACGCCCTCGGGCTGCAGCTCCCTGGTGTTAGAGTGCATCGCTGCATTCGGATCCTTTATAAGGATTTAACGCGCTTATGCTGATGGGTGCGATCATACCAACACTAATGCACCGGATCCCATCAGAACTCCGCAGTTAAGCGTGTTTGGGCGAGAGTAGTACTAGGATGGGTGACCTCCTGGGAAGTCCTCGTGTTGCACCCCTCTCTTTTTCTTCGGATTTTTTTTGTCGTTTACGTCGGTCCAGCACGCTCGCTTCGTAGGCTTAGTCTGCCCCAGGCCAAAAATACGAGCCGCCGATCTCGTTTTGGGTGCTAATTTGGTGGCGGCGATCTCGAAACGCCCTCGGGCTGCAGCTCCCTGGTGTTAGAGTGCATCGCTGCATTCGGATCCTTTATAAGGATTTAACGCGCTTATGCTGATGGGTGCGATCATACCAACACTAATGCACCGGATCCCATCAGAACTCCGCAGTTAAGCGTGTTTGGGCGAGAGTAGTACTAGGATGGGTGACCTCCTGGGAAGTCCTCGTGTTGCACCCCTCTCTTTTTCTTCGGATTTTTTTTTGTCGTTTACGTCGGTCCAGCACGCTCGCTTCGTAGGCTTAGTCTGCCCCAGGCCAAAAATACGAGCCGCCGATCTCGTTTTGGGTGCTAATTTGGTGGCGGCGATCTCGAAACGCCCTCGGGCTGCAGCTCCCTGGTGTTAGAGTGCATCGCTGCATTCGGATCCTTTATAAGGATTTAACGCGCTTATGCTGATGGGTGCGATCATACCAACACTAATGCACCGGATCCCATCAGAACTCCGCAGTTAAGCGTGTTTGGGCGAGAGTAGTACTAGGATGGGTGACCTCCTGGGAAGTCCTCGTGTTGCACCCCTCTCTTTTTCTTCGGATTTTTTTTGTCGTTTACGTCGGTCCAGCACGCTCGCTTCGTAGGCTTAGTCTGCCCCAGGCCAAAAATACGAGCCGCCGATCTCGTTTTGGGTGCTGATTTGGTGGCGGCGATCTCGAAACGCCCTCGGGCTGCAGCTCCCTGGTGTTAGAGTGCATCGCTGCATTCGGATCCTTTATAAGGATTTAACGCGCTTATGCTGATGGGTGCGATCATACCAACACTAATGCACCGGATCCCATCAGAACTCCGCAGTTAAGCGTGTTTGGGCGAGAGTAGTACTAGGATGGGTGACCTCCTGGGAAGTCCTCGTGTTGCACCCCTCTCTTTTTCTTCGGATTTTTTTTGTCGTTTACGTCGGTCCAGCACGCTCGCTTCGTAGGCTTAGTCTGCCCCAGGCCAAAAATACGAGCCGCCGATCTCGTTTTGGGTGCTGATTTGGTGGCGGCGATCTCGAAACGCCCTCGGGCTGCAGCTCCCTGGTGTTAGAGTGCATCGCTGCATTCGGATCCTTTATAAGGATTTAACGCGCTTATGCTGATGGGTGCGATCATACCAACACTAATGCACCGGATCCCATCAGAACTCCGCAGTTAAGCGTGTTTGGGCGAGAGTAGTACTAGGATGGGTGACCTCCTGGGAAGTCCTCGTGTTGCACCCCTCTCTTTTTCTTCGGATTTTTTTTGTCGTTTACGTCGGTCCAGCACGCTCGCTTCGTAGGCTTAGTCTGCCCCAGGCCAAAAATACGAGCCGCCGATCTCGTTTTGGGTGCTGATTTGGTGGCGGCGATCTCGAAACGCCCTCGGGCTGCAGCTCCCTGGTGTTAGAGTGCATCGCTGCATTCGGATCCTTTATAAGGATTTAACGCGCTTATGCTGATGGGTGCGATCATACCAACACTAATGCACCGGATCCCATCAGAACTCCGCAGTTAAGCGTGTTTGGGCGAGAGTAGTACTAGGATGGGTGACCTCCTGGGAAGTCCTCGTGTTGCACCCCTCTCTTTTTCTTCGGATTTTTTTTGTCGTTTACGTCGGTCCAGCACGCTCGCTTCGTAGGCTTAGTCTGCCCCAGGCCAAAAATACGAGCCGCCGATCTCGTTTTGGGTGCTGATTTGGTGGCGGCGATCTCGAAACGCCCTCGGGCTGCAGCTCCCTGGTGTTAGAGTGCATCGCTGCATTCGGATCCTTTATAAGGATTTAACGCGCTTATGCTGATGGGTGCGATCATACCAACACTAATGCACCGGATCCCATCAGAACTCCGCAGTTAAGCGTGTTTGGGCGAGAGTAGTACTAGGATGGGTGACCTCCTGGGAAGTCCTCGTGTTGCACCCCTCTCTTTTTCTTCGGATTTTTTTTGTCGTTTACGTCGGTCCAGCACGCTCGCTTCGTAGGCTTAGTCTGCCCCAGGCCAAAAATACGAGCCGCCGATCTCGTTTTGGGTGCTTATTTGGTGGCGGCGATCTCGAAACGCCCTCGGGCTGCAGCTCCCTGGTGTTAGAGTGCATCGCTGCATTCGGATCCTTTATAAGGATTTAACGCGCTTATGCTGATGGGTGCGATCATACCAACACTAATGCACCGGATCCCATCAGAACTCCGCAGTTAAGCGTGTTTGGGCGAGAGTAGTACTAGGATGGGTGACCTCCTGGGAAGTCCTCGTGTTGCACCCCTCTCTTTTTCTTCGGATTTTTTTTGTCGTTTACGTCGGTCCAGCACGCTCGCTTCGTAGGCTTAGTCTGCCCCAGGCCAAAAATACGAGCCGCCGATCTCGTTTTGGGTGCTGATTTGGTGGCGGCGATCTCGAAACGCCCTCGGGCTGCAGCTCCCTGGTGTTAGAGTGCATCGCTGCATTCGGATCCTTTATAAGGATTTAACGCGCTTATGCTGATGGGTGCGATCATACCAACACTAATGCACCGGATCCCATCAGAACTCCGCAGTTAAGCGTGTTTGGGCGAGAGTAGTACTAGGATGGGTGACCTCCTGGGAAGTCCTCGTGTTGCACCCCTCTCTTTTTCTTCGGATTTTTTTTGTCGTTTACGTCGGTCCAGCACGCTCGCTTCGTAGGCTTAGTCTGCCCCAGGCCAAAAATACGAGCCGCCGATCTCGTTTCGGGTGCTGATTTGGTGGCGGCGATCTCGAAACGCCCTCGGGCTGCAGCTCCCTGGTGTTAGAGTGCATCGCTGCATTCGGATCCTTTATAAGGATTTAACGCGCTTATGCTGATGGGTGCGATCATACCAACACTAATGCACCGGATCCCATCAGAACTCCGCAGTTAAGCGTGTTTGGGCGAGAGTAGTACTAGGATGGGTGACCTCCTGGGAAGTCCTCGTGTTGCACCCCTCTCTTTTTCTTCGGATTTTTTTTGTCGTTTACGTCGGTCCAGCACGCTCGCTTCGTAGGCTTAGTCTGCCCCAGGCCAAAAATACGAGCCGCCGATCTCGTTTCGGGTGCTGATTTGGTGGCGGCGATCTCGAAACGCCCTCGGGCTGCAGCTCCCTGGTGTTAGAGTGCATCGCTGCATTCGGATCCTTTATAAGGATTTAACGCGCTTATGCTGATGGGTGCGATCATACCAACACTAATGCACCGGATCCCATCAGAACTCCGCAGTTAAGCGTGTTTGGGCGAGAGTAGTACTAGGATGGGTGACCTCCTGGGAAGTCCTCGTGTTGCACCCCTCTCTTTTTCTTCGGATTTTTTTTGTCGTTTACGTCGGTCCAGCACGCTCGCTTCGTAGGCTTAGTCTGCCCCAGGCCAAAAATACGAGCCGCCGATCTCGTTTTTGGTGCTGATTTGGTGGCGGCGATCTCGAAACGCCCTCGGGCTGCAGCTCCCTGGTGTTAGAGTGCATCGCTGCATTCGGATCCTTTATAAGGATTTAACGCGCTTATGCTGATGGGTGCGATCATACCAACACTAATGCACCGGATCCCATCAGAACTCCGCAGTTAAGCGTGTTTGGGCGAGAGTAGTACTAGGATGGGTGACCTCCTGGGAAGTCCTCGTGTTGCACCCCTCTCTTTTTCTTCGGATTTTTTTTGTCGTTTACGTCGGTCCAGCACGCTCGCTTCGTAGGCTTAGTCTGCCCCAGGCCAAAAATACGAGCCGCCGATCTCGTTTTGGGTGCTGATTTGGTGGCGGCGATCTCGAAACGCCCTCGGGCTGCAGCTCCCTGGTGTTAGAGTGCATCGCTGCATTCGGATCCTTTATAAGGATTTAACGCGCTTATGCTGATGGGTGCGATCATACCAACACTAATGCACCGGATCCCATCAGAACTCCGCAGTTAAGCGTGTTTGGGCGAGAGTAGTACTAGGATGGGTGACCTCCTGGGAAGTCCTCGTGTTGCACCCCTCTCTTTTTCTTCGGATTTTTTTTGTCGTTTACGTCGGTCCAGCACGCTCGCTTCGTAGGCTTAGTCTGCCCCAGGCCAAAAATACGAGCCGCCGATCTCGTTTTGGGTGCTAATTTGGTGGCGGCGATCTCGAAACGCCCTCGGGCTGCAGCTCCCTGGTGTTAGAGTGCATCGCTGCATTCGGATCCTTTATAAGGATTTAACGCGCTTATGCTGATGGGTGCGATCATACCAACACTAATGCACCGGATCCCATCAGAACTCCGCAGTTAAGCGTGTTTGGGCGAGAGTAGTACTAGGATGGGTGACCTCCTGGGAAGTCCTCGTGTTGCACCCCTCTCTTTTTCTTCGGATTTTTTTTGTCGTTTACGTCGGTCCAGCACGCTCGCTTCGTAGGCTTAGTCTGCCCCAGGCCAAAAATACGAGCCGCCGATCTCGTTTTGGGTGCTAATTTGGTGGCGGCGATCTCGAAACGCCCTCGGGCTGCAGCTCCCTGGTGTTAGAGTGCATCGCTGCATTCGGATCCTTTATAAGGATTTAACGCGCTTATGCTGATGGGTGCGATCATACCAACACTAATGCACCGGATCCCATCAGAACTCCGCAGTTAAGCGTGTTTGGGCGAGAGTAGTACTAGGATGGGTGACCTCCTGGGAAGTCCTCGTGTTGCACCCCTCTCTTTTTCTTCGGATTTTTTTTGTCGTTTACGTCGGTCCAGCACGCTCGCTTCGTAGGCTTAGTCTGCCCCAGGCCAAAAATACGAGCCGCCGATCTCGTTTTGGGTGCTAATTTGGTGGCGGCGATCTCGAAACGCCCTCGGGCTGCAGCTCCCTGGTGTTAGAGTGCATCGCTGCATTCGGATCCTTTATAAGGATTTAACGCGCTTATGCTGATGGGTGCGATCATACCAACACTAATGCACCGGATCCCATCAGAACTCCGCAGTTAAGCGTGTTTGGGCGAGAGTAGTACTAGGATGGGTGACCTCCTGGGAAGTCCTCGTGTTGCACCCCTCTCTTTTTCTTCGGATTTTTTTTGTCGTTTACGTCGGTCCAGCACGCTCGCTTCGTAGGCTTAGTCTGCCCCAGGCCAAAAATACGAGCCGCCGATCTCGTTTTGGGTGCTAATTTGGTGGCGGCGATCTCGAAACGCCCTCGGGCTGCAGCTCCCTGGTGTTAGAGTGCATCGCTGCATTCGGATCCTTTATAAGGATTTAACGCGCTTATGCTGATGGGTGCGATCATACCAACACTAATGCACCGGATCCCATCAGAACTCCGCAGTTAAGCGTGTTTGGGCGAGAGTAGTACTAGGATGGGTGACCTCCTGGGAAGTCCTCGTGTTGCACCCCTCTCTTTTTCTTCGGATTTTTTTTGTCGTTTACGTCGGTCCAGCACGCTCGCTTCGTAGGCTTAGTCTGCCCCAGGCCAAAAATACGAGCCGCCGATCTCGTTTTGGGTGCTAATTTGGTGGCGGCGATCTCGAAACGCCCTCGGGCTGCAGCTCCCTGGTGTTAGAGTGCATCGCTGCATTCGGATCCTTTATAAGGATTTAACGCGCTTATGCTGATGGGTGCGATCATACCAACACTAATGCACCGGATCCCATCAGAACTCCGCAGTTAAGCGTGTTTGGGCGAGAGTAGTACTAGGATGGGTGACCTCCTGGGAAGTCCTCGTGTTGCACCCCTCTCTTTTTCTTCGGATTTTTTTTGTCGTTTACGTCGGTCCAGCACGCTCGCTTCGTAGGCTTAGTCTGCCCCAGGCCAAAAATACGAGCCGCCGATCTCGTTTTGGGTGCTAATTTGGTGGCGGCGATCTCGAAACGCCCTCGGGCTGCAGCTCCCTGGTGTTAGAGTGCATCGCTGCATTCGGATCCTTTATAAGGATTTAACGCGCTTATGCTGATGGGTGCGATCATACCAACACCAATGCACCGGATCCCATCAGAACTCCGCAGTTAAGCGTGTTTGGGCGAGAGTAGTACTAGGATGGGTGACCTCCTGGGAAGTCCTCGTGTTGCACCCCTCTCTTTTTCTTCGGATTTTTTTTGTCGTTTACGTCGGTCCAGCACGCTCGCTTCGTAGGCTTAGTCTGCCCCAGGCCAAAAATACGAGCCGCCGATCTCGTTTTGGGTGCTAATTTGGTGGCGGCGATCTCGAAACGCCCTCGGGCTGCAGCTCCCTGGTGTTAGAGTGCATCGCTGCATTCGGATCCTTTATAAGGATTTAACGCGCTTATGCTGATGGGTGCGATCATACCAACACTAATGCACCGGATCCCATCAGAACTCCGCAGTTAAGCGTGTTTGGGCGAGAGTAGTACTAGGATGGGTGACCTCCTGGGAAGTCCTCGTGTTGCACCCCTCTCTTTTTCTTCGGATTTTTTTTGTCGTTTACGTCGGTCCAGCACGCTCGCTTCGTAGGCTTAGTCTGCCCCAGGCCAAAAATACGAGCCGCCGATCTCGTTTTGGGTGCTAATTTGGTGGCGGCGATCTCGAAACGCCCTCGGGCTGCAGCTCCCTGGTGTTAGAGTGCATCGCTGCATTCGGATCCTTTATAAGGATTTAACGCGCTTATGCTGATGGGTGCGATCATACCAACACTAATGCACCGGATCCCATCAGAACTCCGCAGTTAAGCGTGTTTGGGCGAGAGTAGTACTAGGATGGGTGACCTCCTGGGAAGTCCTCGTGTTGCACCCCTCTCTTTTTCTTCGGATTTTTTTTGTCGTTTACGTCGGTCCAGCACGCTCGCTTCGTAGGCTTAGTCTGCCCCAGGCCAAAAATACGAGCCGCCGATCTCGTTTTGGGTGCTAATTTGGTGGCGGCGATCTCGAAACGCCCTCGGGCTGCAGCTCCCTGGTGTTAGAGTGCATCGCTGCATTCGGATCCTTTATAAGGATTTAACGCGCTTATGCTGATGGGTGCGATCATACCAACACTAATGCACCGGATCCCATCAGAACTCCGCAGTTAAGCGTGTTTGGGCGAGAGTAGTACTAGGATGGGTGACCTCCTGGGAAGTCCTCGTGTTGCACCCCTCTCTTTTTCTTCGGATTTTTTTTGTCGTTTACGTCGGTCCAGCACGCTCGCTTCGTAGGCTTAGTCTGCCCCAGGCCAAAAATACGAGCCGCCGATCTCGTTTTGGGTGCTAATTTGGTGGCGGCGATCTCGAAACGCCCTCGGGCTGCAGCTCCCTGGTGTTAGAGTGCATCGCTGCATTCGGATCCTTTATAAGGATTTAACGCGCTTATGCTGATGGGTGCGATCATACCAACACTAATGCACCGGATCCCATCAGAACTCCGCAGTTAAGCGTGTTTGGGCGAGAGTAGTACTAGGATGGGTGACCTCCTGGGAAGTCCTCGTGTTGCACCCCTCTCTTTTTCTTCGGATTTTTTTTGTCGTTTACGTCGGTCCAGCACGCTCGCTTCGTAGGCTTAGTCTGCCCCAGGCCAAAAATACGAGCCGCCGATCTCGTTTTGGGTGCTAATTTGGTGGCGGCGATCTCGAAACGCCCTCGGGCTGCAGCTCCCTGGTGTTAGAGTGCATCGCTGCATTCGGATCCTTTATAAGGATTTAACGCGCTTATGCTGATGGGTGCGATCATACCAACACTAATGCACCGGATCCCATCAGAACTCCGCAGTTAAGCGTGTTTGGGCGAGAGTAGTACTAGGATGGGTGACCTCCTGGGAAGTCCTCGTGTTGCACCCCTCTCTTTTTCTTCGGATTTTTTTTGTCGTTTACGTCGGTCCAGCACGCTCGCTTCGTAGGCTTAGTCTGCCCCAGGCCAAAAATACGAGCCGCCGATCTCGTTTTGGGTGCTAATTTGGTGGCGGCGATCTCGAAACGCCCTCGGGCTGCAGCTCCCTGGTGTTAGAGTGCATCGCTGCATTCGGATCCTTTATAAGGATTTAACGCGCTTATGCTGATGGGTGCGATCATACCAACACTAATGCACCGGATCCCATCAGAACTCCGCAGTTAAGCGTGTTTGGGCGAGAGTAGTACTAGGATGGGTGACCTCCTGGGAAGTCCTCGTGTTGCACCCCTCTCTTTTTCTTCGGATTTTTTTTGTCGTTTACGTCGGTCCAGCACGCTCGCTTCGTAGGCTTAGTCTGCCCCAGGCCAAAAATACGAGCCGCCGATCTCGTTTTGGGTGCTAATTTGGTGGCGGCGATCTCGAAACGCCCTCGGGCTGCAGCTCCCTGGTGTTAGAGTGCATCGCTGCATTCGGATCCTTTATAAGGATTTAACGCGCTTATGCTGATGGGTGCGATCATACCAACACTAATGCACCGGATCCCATCAGAACTCCGCAGTTAAGCGTGTTTGGGCGAGAGTAGTACTAGGATGGGTGACCTCCTGGGAAGTCCTCGTGTTGCACCCCTCTCTTTTTCTTCGGATTTTTTTTGTCGTTTACGTCGGTCCAGCACGCTCGCTTCGTAGGCTTAGTCTGCCCCAGGCCAAAAATACGAGCCGCCGATCTCGTTTTGGGTGCTAATTTGGTGGCGGCGATCTCGAAACGCCCTCGGGCTGCAGCTCCCTGGTGTTAGAGTGCATCGCTGCATTCGGATCCTTTATAAGGATTTAACGCGCTTATGCTGATGGGTGCGATCATACCAACACTAATGCACCGGATCCCATCAGAACTCCGCAGTTAAGCGTGTTTGGGCGAGAGTAGTACTAGGATGGGTGACCTCCTGGGAAGTCCTCGTGTTGCACCCCTCTCTTTTTCTTCGGATTTTTTTTGTCGTTTACGTCGGTCCAGCACGCTCGCTTCGTAGGCTTAGTCTGCCCCAGGCCAAAAATACGAGCCGCCGATCTCGTTTTGGGTGCTAATTTGGTGGCGGCGATCTCGAAACGCCCTCGGGCTGCAGCTCCCTGGTGTTAGAGTGCATCGCTGCATTCGGATCCTTTATAAGGATTTAACGCGCTTATGCTGATGGGTGCGATCATACCAACACTAATGCACCGGATCCCATCAGAACTCCGCAGTTAAGCGTGTTTGGGCGAGAGTAGTACTAGGATGGGTGACCTCCTGGGAAGTCCTCGTGTTGCACCCCTCTCTTTTTCTTCGGATTTTTTTTGTCGTTTACGTCGGTCCAGCACGCTCGCTTCGTAGGCTTAGTCTGCCCCAGGCCAAAAATACGAGCCGCCGATCTCGTTTTGGGTGCTAATTTGGTGGCGGCGATCTCGAAACGCCCTCGGGCTGCAGCTCCCTGGTGTTAGAGTGCATCGCTGCATTCGGATCCTTTATAAGGATTTAACGCGCTTATGCTGATGGGTGCGATCATACCAACACTAATGCACCGGATCCCATCAGAACTCCGCAGTTAAGCGTGTTTGGGCGAGAGTAGTACTAGGATGGGTGACCTCCTGGGAAGTCCTCGTGTTGCACCCCTCTCTTTTTCTTCGGATTTTTTTTGTCGTTTACGTCGGTCCAGCACGCTCGCTTCGTAGGCTTAGTCTGCCCCAGGCCAAAAATACGAGCCGCCGATCTCGTTTTGGGTGCTAATTTGGTGGCGGCGATCTCGAAACGCCCTCGGGCTGCAGCTCCCTGGTGTTAGAGTGCATCGCTGCATTCGGATCCTTTATAAGGATTTAACGCGCTTATGCTGATGGGTGCGATCATACCAACACTAATGCACCGGATCCCATCAGAACTCCGCAGTTAAGCGTGTTTGGGCGAGAGTAGTACTAGGATGGGTGACCTCCTGGGAAGTCCTCGTGTTGCACCCCTCTCTTTTTCTTCGGATTTTTTTTGTCGTTTACGTCGGTCCAGCACGCTCGCTTCGTAGGCTTAGTCTGCCCCAGGCCAAAAATACGAGCCGCCGATCTCGTTTTGGGTGCTAATTTGGTGGCGGCGATCTCGAAACGCCCTCGGGCTGCAGCTCCCTGGTGTTAGAGTGCATCGCTGCATTCGGATCCTTTATAAGGATTTAACGCGCTTATGCTGATGGGTGCGATCATACCAACACTAATGCACCGGATCCCATCAGAACTCCGCAGTTAAGCGTGTTTGGGCGAGAGTAGTACTAGGATGGGTGACCTCCTGGGAAGTCCTCGTGTTGCACCCCTCTCTTTTTCTTCGGATTTTTTTTGTCGTTTACGTCGGTCCAGCACGCTCGCTTCGTAGGCTTAGTCTGCCCCAGGCCAAAAATACGAGCCGCCGATCTCGTTTTGGGTGCTAATTTGGTGGCGGCGATCTCGAAACGCCCTCGGGCTGCAGCTCCCTGGTGTTAGAGTGCATCGCTGCATTCGGATCCTTTATAAGGATTTAACGCGCTTATGCTGATGGGTGCGATCATACCAACACTAATGCACCGGATCCCATCAGAACTCCGCAGTTAAGCGTGTTTGGGCGAGAGTAGTACTAGGATGGGTGACCTCCTGGGAAGTCCTCGTGTTGCACCCCTCTCTTTTTCTTCGGATTTTTTTTGTCGTTTACGTCGGTCCAGCACGCTCGCTTCGTAGGCTTAGTCTGCCCCAGGCCAAAAATACGAGCCGCCGATCTCGTTTTGGGTGCTAATTTGGTGGCGGCGATCTCGAAACGCCCTCGGGCTGCAGCTCCCTGGTGTTAGAGTGCATCGCTGCATTCGGATCCTTTATAAGGATTTAACGCGCTTATGCTGATGGGTGCGATCATACCAACACTAATGCACCGGATCCCATCAGAACTCCGCAGTTAAGCGTGTTTGGGCGAGAGTAGTACTAGGATGGGTGACCTCCTGGGAAGTCCTCGTGTTGCACCCCTCTCTTTTTCTTCGGATTTTTTTTGTCGTTTACGTCGGTCCAGCACGCTCGCTTCGTAGGCTTAGTCTGCCCCAGGCCAAAAATACGAGCCGCCGATCTCGTTTTGGGTGCTAATTTGGTGGCGGCGATCTCGAAACGCCCTCGGGCTGCAGCTCCCTGGTGTTAGAGTGCATCGCTGCATTCGGATCCTTTATAAGGATTTAACGCGCTTATGCTGATGGGTGCGATCATACCAACACTAATGCACCGGATCCCATCAGAACTCCGCAGTTAAGCGTGTTTGGGCGAGAGTAGTACTAGGATGGGTGACCTCCTGGGAAGTCCTCGTGTTGCACCCCTCTCTTTTTCTTCGGATTTTTTTTGTCGTTTACGTCGGTCCAGCACGCTCGCTTCGTAGGCTTAGTCTGCCCCAGGCCAAAAATACGAGCCGCCGATCTCGTTTTGGGTGCTAATTTGGTGGCGGCGATCTCGAAACGCCCTCGGGCTGCAGCTCCCTGGTGTTAGAGTGCATCGCTGCATTCGGATCCTTTATAAGGATTTAACGCGCTTATGCTGATGGGTGCGATCATACCAACACTAATGCACCGGATCCCATCAGAACTCCGCAGTTAAGCGTGTTTGGGCGAGAGTAGTACTAGGATGGGTGACCTCCTGGGAAGTCCTCGTGTTGCACCCCTCTCTTTTTCTTCGGATTTTTTTTGTCGTTTACGTCGGTCCAGCACGCTCGCTTCGTAGGCTTAGTCTGCCCCAGGCCAAAAATACGAGCCGCCGATCTCGTTTTGGGTGCTAATTTGGTGGCGGCGATCTCGAAACGCCCTCGGGCTGCAGCTCCCTGGTGTTAGAGTGCATCGCTGCATTCGGATCCTTTATAAGGATTTAACGCGCTTATGCTGATGGGTGCGATCATACCAACACTAATGCACCGGATCCCATCAGAACTCCGCAGTTAAGCGTGTTTGGGCGAGAGTAGTACTAGGATGGGTGACCTCCTGGGAAGTCCTCGTGTTGCACCCCTCTCTTTTTCTTCGGATTTTTTTTGTCGTTTACGTCGGTCCAGCACGCTCGCTTCGTAGGCTTAGTCTGCCCCAGGCCAAAAATACGAGCCGCCGATCTCGTTTTGGGTGCTAATTTGGTGGCGGCGATCTCGAAACGCCCTCGGGCTGCAGCTCCCTGGTGTTAGAGTGCATCGCTGCATTCGGATCCTTTATAAGGATTTAACGCGCTTATGCTGATGGGTGCGATCATACCAACACTAATGCACCGGATCCCATCAGAACTCCGCAGTTAAGCGTGTTTGGGCGAGAGTAGTACTAGGATGGGTGACCTCCTGGGAAGTCCTCGTGTTGCACCCCTCTCTTTTTCTTCGGATTTTTTTTGTCGTTTACGTCGGTCCAGCACGCTCGCTTCGTAGGCTTAGTCTGCCCCAGGCCAAAAATACGAGCCGCCGATCTCGTTTTGGGTGCTAATTTGGTGGCGGCGATCTCGAAACGCCCTCGGGCTGCAGCTCCCTGGTGTTAGAGTGCATCGCTGCATTCGGATCCTTTATAAGGATTTAACGCGCTTATGCTGATGGGTGCGATCATACCAACACTAATGCACCGGATCCCATCAGAACTCCGCAGTTAAGCGTGTTTGGGCGAGAGTAGTACTAGGATGGGTGACCTCCTGGGAAGTCCTCGTGTTGCACCCCTCTCTTTTTCTTCGGATTTTTTTTGTCGTTTACGTCGGTCCAGCACGCTCGCTTCGTAGGCTTAGTCTGCCCCAGGCCAAAAATACGAGCCGCCGATCTCGTTTTGGGTGCTAATTTGGTGGCGGCGATCTCGAAACGCCCTCGGGCTGCAGCTCCCTGGTGTTAGAGTGCATCGCTGCATTCGGATCCTTTATAAGGATTTAACGCGCTTATGCTGATGGGTGCGATCATACCAACACTAATGCACCGGATCCCATCAGAACTCCGCAGTTAAGCGTGTTTGGGCGAGAGTAGTACTAGGATGGGTGACCTCCTGGGAAGTCCTCGTGTTGCACCCCTCTCTTTTTCTTCGGATTTTTTTTGTCGTTTACGTCGGTCCAGCACGCTCGCTTCGTAGGCTTAGTCTGCCCCAGGCCAAAAATACGAGCCGCCGATCTCGTTTTGGGTGCTAATTTGGTGGCGGCGATCTCGAAACGCCCTCGGGCTGCAGCTCCCTGGTGTTAGAGTGCATCGCTGCATTCGGATCCTTTATAAGGATTTAACGCGCTTATGCTGATGGGTGCGATCATACCAACACTAATGCACCGGATCCCATCAGAACTCCGCAGTTAAGCGTGTTTGGGCGAGAGTAGTACTAGGATGGGTGACCTCCTGGGAAGTCCTCGTGTTGCACCCCTCTCTTTTTCTTCGGATTTTTTTTGTCGTTTACGTCGGTCCAGCACGCTCGCTTCGTAGGCTTAGTCTGCCCCAGGCCAAAAATACGAGCCGCCGATCTCGTTTTGGGTGCTAATTTGGTGGCGGCGATCTCGAAACGCCCTCGGGCTGCAGCTCCCTGGTGTTAGAGTGCATCGCTGCATTCGGATCCTTTATAAGGATTTAACGCGCTTATGCTGATGGGTGCGATCATACCAACACTAATGCACCGGATCCCATCAGAACTCCGCAGTTAAGCGTGTTTGGGCGAGAGTAGTACTAGGATGGGTGACCTCCTGGGAAGTCCTCGTGTTGCACCCCTCTCTTTTTCTTCGGATTTTTTTTGTCGTTTACGTCGGTCCAGCACGCTCGCTTCGTAGGCTTAGTCTGCCCCAGGCCAAAAATACGAGCCGCCGATCTCGTTTTGGGTGCTAATTTGGTGGCGGCGATCTCGAAACGCCCTCGGGCTGCAGCTCCCTGGTGTTAGAGTGCATCGCTGCATTCGGATCCTTTATAAGGATTTAACGCGCTTATGCTGATGGGTGCGATCATACCAACACTAATGCACCGGATCCCATCAGAACTCCGCAGTTAAGCGTGTTTGGGCGAGAGTAGTACTAGGATGGGTGACCTCCTGGGAAGTCCTCGTGTTGCACCCCTCTCTTTTTCTTCGGATTTTTTTTGTCGTTTACGTCGGTCCAGCACGCTCGCTTCGTAGGCTTAGTCTGCCCCAGGCCAAAAATACGAGCCGCCGATCTCGTTTTGGGTGCTAATTTGGTGGCGGCGATCTCGAAACGCCCTCGGGCTGCAGCTCCCTGGTGTTAGAGTGCATCGCTGCATTCGGATCCTTTATAAGGATTTAACGCGCTTATGCTGATGGGTGCGATCATACCAACACTAATGCACCGGATCCCATCAGAACTCCGCAGTTAAGCGTGTTTGGGCGAGAGTAGTACTAGGATGGGTGACCTCCTGGGAAGTCCTCGTGTTGCACCCCTCTCTTTTTCTTCGGATTTTTGTTGTCGTTTACGTCGGTCCAGCACGCTCGCTTCGTAGGCTTAGTCTGCCCCAGGCCAAAAATACGAGCCGCCGATCTCGTTTTGGGTGCTAATTTGGTGGCGGCGATCTCGAAACGCCCTCGGGCTGCAGCTCCCTGGTGTTAGAGTGCATCGCTGCATTCGGATCCTTTATAAGGATTTAACGCGCTTATGCTGATGGGTGCGATCATACCAACACTAATGCACCGGATCCCATCAGAACTCCGCAGTTAAGCGTGTTTGGGCGAGAGTAGTACTAGGATGGGTGACCTCCTGGGAAGTCCTCGTGTTGCACCCCTCTCTTTTTCTTCGGATTTTTTTTGTCGTTTACGTCGGTCCAGCACGCTCGCTTCGTAGGCTTAGTCTGCCCCAGGCCAAAAATACGAGCCGCCGATCTCGTTTTGGGTGCTAATTTGGTGGCGGCGATCTCGAAACGCCCTCGGGCTGCAGCTCCCTGGTGTTAGAGTGCATCGCTGCATTCGGATCCTTTATAAGGATTTAACGCGCTTATGCTGATGGGTGCGATCATACCAACACTAATGCACCGGATCCCATCAGAACTCCGCAGTTAAGCGTGTTTGGGCGAGAGTAGTACTAGGATGGGTGACCTCCTGGGAAGTCCTCGTGTTGCACCCCTCTCTTTTTCTTCGGATTTTTTTTGTCGTTTACGTCGGTCCAGCACGCTCGCTTCGTAGGCTTAGTCTGCCCCAGGCCAAAAATACGAGCCGCCGATCTCGTTTTGGGTGCTAATTTGGTGGCGGCGATCTCGAAACGCCCTCGGGCTGCAGCTCCCTGGTGTTAGAGTGCATCGCTGCATTCGGATCCTTTATAAGGATTTAACGCGCTTATGCTGATGGGTGCGATCATACCAACACTAATGCACCGGATCCCATCAGAACTCCGCAGTGAAGCGTGTTTGGGCGAGAGTAGTACTAGGATGGGTGACCTCCTGGGAAGTCCTCGTGTTGCACCCCTCTCTTTTTCTTCGGATTTTTTTTGTCGTTTACGTCGGTCCAGCACGCTCGCTTCGTAGGCTTAGTCTGCCCCAGGCCAAAAATACGAGCCGCCGATCTCGTTTTGGGTGCTAATTTGGTGGCGGCGATCTCGAAACGCCCTCGGGCTGCAGCTCCCTGGTGTTAGAGTGCATCGCTGCATTCGGATCCTTTATAAGGATTTAACGCGCTTATGCTGATGGGTGCGATCATACCAACACTAATGCACCGGATCCCATCAGAACTCCGCAGTTAAGCGTGTTTGGGCGAGAGTAGTACTAGGATGGGTGACCTCCTGGGAAGTCCTCGTGTTGCACCCCTCTCTTTTTCTTCGGATTTTTTTTGTCGTTTACGTCGGTCCAGCACGCTCGCTTCGTAGGCTTAGTCTGCCCCAGGCCAAAAATACGAGCCGCCGATCTCGTTTTGGGTGCTAATTTGGTGGCGGCGATCTCGAAACGCCCTCGGGCTGCAGCTCCCTGGTGTTAGAGTGCATCGCTGCATTCGGATCCTTTATAAGGATTTAACGCGCTTATGCTGATGGGTGCGATCATACCAACACTAATGCACCGGATCCCATCAGAACTCCGCAGTTAAGCGTGTTTGGGCGAGAGTAGTACTAGGATGGGTGACCTCCTGGGAAGTCCTCGTGTTGCACCCCTCTCTTTTTCTTCGGATTTTTTTTGTCGTTTACGTCGGTCCAGCACGCTCGCTTCGTAGGCTTAGTCTGCCCCAGGCCAAAAATACGAGCCGCCGATCTCGTTTTGGGTGCTAATTTGGTGGCGGCGATCTCGAAACGCCCTCGGGCTGCAGCTCCCTGGTGTTAGAGTGCATCGCTGCATTCGGATCCTTTATAAGGATTTAACGCGCTTATGCTGATGGGTGCGATCATACCAACACTAATGCACCGGATCCCATCAGAACTCCGCAGTTAAGCGTGTTTGGGCGAGAGTAGTACTAGGATGGGTGACCTCCTGGGAAGTCCTCGTGTTGCACCCCTCTCTTTTTCTTCGGATTTTTTTTGTCGTTTACGTCGGTCCAGCACGCTC
>JAPQVW010000215.1:0-35676 GCA_028535905.1 Quercus berberidifolia
AAACTCTTTATTAGTATTTTTATAAATATTTAGCAAACATCAACCTTTGAAATCGGTATTTATTAGAAAAAATAAAAATTAACATAAAAACTTTGCTTATTATAGCTTTCTTATATATTCTAAATAACAAAAATCAGGAACTTCATCTGAGATCAACTAAAACTAAAAGATGACATCCTACAACAAAACCCCTATAAAACCCTAAGAAATATTTTTCTATCAGTCTAACAGTTGGTACATGTGATGTTTTTGGCAGTATGGTTTTTACATATAAAAAGTAAACACTTGCTACACTTTCTCGTACATTTGAGGTCCTTTTTACGATCACACAAATAGCATCTTCCTCTCTTACGGCTGCTTGTTTCGGAGTCCACGTAGGTATATTTTCTTGCTCTTCTTGTTGGTGTTCTTTCATAAATTCAAACTCTAATGGTCTAACGAAAAATTTGAACTCTCTTTCATTCTGTTTTGTACGAAGGGTTGTGCGATATGATTTTCGTCCAAAACACCAGCCATAACTTTAATAATTTACTGAAAAAAACAATAAAACATTATAAAACGGATTAACAATAAAACATACGTTCCCGGAGTCGGGGGTAATTTTTTGACCCCAGTATGTACGTACCTCCTTTTCTATAAATGTTACAGTGACGCACGTCTGTCACCCGCCGTACCCCGCGACGTAATGAGATTACTTAGACGCGCGTGAGTGTAGGACCTTAGACTGCAAAGTTGTGATGCGAAATATGAATCGGTGGGGTGTTTTTTGACCCCCGACTCCAGCTAAGGGTTAACCATATAATTTTGACAAGCGTCTCTCCATTTTTAGTTTATTTCATCAAAGGTAAAATGACAAAGAGTGTCTTTCTGAGTCGATACCATTGTTATGGTGAAGCCTGTTGGTGAAACGATTAATTTAGTGGAATTCGGTCTCAGATACCTACGGCATAACGGCCGTGGCGGTCGCGACGTAAGAATCGAAAACAACCCGTCGATGTCTTAAGAGCCGAGGGAACCTACCAGAGGAAGGGCAGCAGCTTCTTTCTGTGTATTTTAACCACTACATAATAGATGATGTCAAATCACAAGGTACCAACAGACGTGGATAAGGTATCCAAGCAACATACAAAGACAGAGTTTTGGATAGAGCAGCGTAGAGATGGCAAAAGAAATAACTAGGGAGTAGGAGGTACCAAATACTTGTCCAAATGGGTTCTGTAAATGTATAAGTAAACATATTGTGCTTTCTTTCCGAACTTGGCTGACGCCAGAGAATATAAGTATAAGAATGGACACTCTTCGCCTCCCAACTGAAGGAGCTTCCTGACCCCGGCCGCGCCGGCTCCTAGCGTGTCCGACTCGTGTTCCGAACGCAAAGGACGCACGTCGACACGCAGATGACAAGGGGCAATGAGTTTGACATACGACGCCGATGAGATTTGATTTTTTGTGTTTGCATGGACATACGAAATTTCTTCTGTTTTGAGGTTTCATTTCACCGTTTGTGAGTGAAAAATAAAAAGCGTAAATGTCATGACATGACTTTGAGTTATTTCGCAACTGTTTCGCTCACACAAAACATCCATGAAGTGACCCTAAACGTCACACACACAGTTACAAGTGTAGCGCAACACAATTGCGCATGTATGCGCCCCGTTGCGCGGCTTTATGGAGAAATGGTCGAGTGTCCGCCCTGTGCTGCCGCTCTATTGCCCGTCTAGCTGCCAATTTGACGGGATGCAAGAGCCATCACGAGGAATACCTATTCAGAACGCCTGTCAGATATTATACCACAAAAGATGCTGTTTAATCAATTGTTACCTAGATGAGGATAATTAAATTTGAATTTAATTTATTTTTCAGGATTTCAGATCACCTACCATGTGAAGAATGCATACCTAATAATTAATGATCTTAAAATTATAAATCATGGTTACAAATCAGCATCCGAAAATTACAAAGTGCATTCTTATTCACTTTATAGTATCTTTCCTTATGTATCACCACATTCCAGATGATATCACTTAAGGGAGGGGATAGTAGGGTAGGTATCTTGTTCTTACTGAACTAGGTCTAATTACAAGGTGCCACAAAATATGTGTATCAAGGTACTAAATTTGTAAGTTGGGTGCCACAAAGGAATTTTTTATCGGAACTTTATATTCCCTTATCGCAACCACGATTAGACCAGAACAGAAGACGATCAATACTTTTATGTATGCCAGGACGTCGTCAAAACCTTTTCAACGCAACTTTCTAAAAGCCAGCTGTTAAAAAGCTCAATAAAATTGACAGAATAAAACATCACTTCCAAATCTCCAGCAGTTGATACATTGGTTCCGGGTGACCAGCGCGCGCGCACCCTACAGGGTATTCTGTGACCCGCCACATGTCATGGGAATCGATTACAATGGTGTATGCCATTCGGATATAAATCGTCTAATGATTATTGGGGCTTTTGTTGTCCGACTGTCATGTCCGTTTAAAATGTATTTTATTGCGTTTTGAATTGAAGAGGCGCTTGACCACGTATGAACTTACTAGAAAATAATAGTTTTCCAGTTTATTAATATGGTATTAAGTACCATAATTCAGAACTCAGAACTCAATAACTTTATTTCATTGGACTTACATAATGAGCACTTAGACAAGTCAAATTGTAGTTTAAACTACAAATTATTATAAAGTTTCTAAGTTTCCATCTCGATCTACACCTATCATGATTTCTTTCACATGCATGATCAAATCAAATCATTTTTGCATACTATAGGTGTACAGCGGTGTTTAATTTATAATATAAGTATCGTATCGCTATAGACCCTGCTGGGCACACAATTTGTATGGAAAAAGAGATGATTTCAGCTCATCGCACAAGTTTATCGGGATTTGAATATTACACTTCTCTGTATGATTTGATTTATACGACACAAGCGCCCTGAGAACCGAAAGAATCGAAGTCCAAAAAGTATGCTAAGTTTCATACGGTTTCTATAATTTTATTCCTTTAGCTTCCTCAACACACTTAGAAGACAAGCTCTCACGCAAGGTCTCTTCCATAACCACGTTCAAAACTCGTAAAAAACCTGGCTAGTGACAACCCACACCGCAATGCAATATTCAAAAATTCCTTCCACAACAAAGGGTCAATTACACAGTTTCGTTATTCAGTCCGGATTGCGTACACATAAATTATAGAGCGTCCACGGGACAGATCGCGCCAATTTGAATATTAATAGTAGCAGCGACGCGTGAAAATTGACGCTACGGGCGGACATTGATGCTTGGATGCTAGAAGAGTCTTACCAACCTCAGATATTCCTATCCAGGGATAGACAGAGAGTTTGAAATGGGTTGAAACATTAAAAAAAACTGTTTTCTATAAAAAAGCTAATTTTACTAAAATCGCAAACCCCAACAATTTTAAGTTCCAGCTAGGTTCAAATATCAACTCAATTACTTCAACAATCGGTGTACATAATCAAAATCGGTTTATCCATCTGTTTGGTAACTTTATAGATGCTACACAACAAAGTCGGTGGGCCGCCGACAATTTGGCAAAAAACTGTCGGTTGCCTACAATATTCATAAACTATATAAAATCGCACCAACCCACCGGGCTTTAGCGAGGACATTTGTGTGTAGACTCCATTATTGGGACAACACGTATGATGACAGAAGTTAGCTGGTGTCTTCCAGATCTTAATCATCATAGGCGACATCGTCTCATTCGTTGCTTAGTGGTCAAACGATATTTGCTTATTTTGATGCCATCTGAAACTTCCTTCTTTTTAGACAAGTGATTTCTGTTCCTAGTAAGTATTTTTAATAAATGAAATAAATAACAAAATAAGTAATGCTGGATAATTCACACAGCATCATCTAACCGCAAGCTAAGCAAAGCTTGTGAAGCGAGATCACTGATGTTTGTACGGTTGTGAACCCGCAACCTCCTGCGTCGCAAGCGCACCTTCGCCCTTGCGCCTCAGAGGTTGTCCTGTTTATAAGCCATGTCACTTCCAGTAAACAGTGACACCGACGAACAACACATCCAGCGATGCGCGTCGTACGGCGTCCGCACCCTTAGACCCATTGATAGCTGATGCATAAATCAAACGATAATAAATAAATATCACTTGTAATTTGCTTCCTGTGGACTAATGTTCCCGTCACGGTCTGATCTGTTGTGTTCTTCTGTGAGACAGTTGATGGAATTTGATGGTTATTGAACTTGTTGATTACCAACCTGTAATAGGACCAGGAAAGTCTATCCCACGAAAAAATCTACTAGGTTTTTATTAATGAGTATTAAAAAGCTACTTACATGATACTAAGTTCCAGAAGTCCTGCCAAACAATTCCATAACTTACCTTTGTAGAGAATCACTCTATCCTTGATTAGTTGAGTTTACCATTTCCAATATTTTTTTTAGGTAGCTTGCCGATAAAACGGACAACAGTAGCATATTTTACGCAGTCATCAGTATCATAACCACCCTAAGTCGGCCGCAAAGAACATCTCATAAAAATGAAAGTGTGTCCAGCATAACACATTTTTGCCCAAATTCCACCCCACAGATATTTAATTTTGATACGGAGCCGTGACTCATCTCAGGCAACCGTATAAATTTTATCCAGCCTCTATCTCTTAGCCAATATAACCGCGAAATATTAGCCGTGGCGAATCCTACCTTAAGGAATTGTCCACTTTTCTGCCCAGAGCTTCACAAGCTAACTTCAACGAAACCAGCAGCGGCCCTTACAGTCCTTTTTGCAATGGCATGGTAGAACTAGACTAAAATCATTGCCAATGGGAATAAAACCATAAACGAATGGAATTAGAGCTCAGGATTGACCGGGGGAATCAGTTGGTAAACACAAATGGCATGATTACGTAAGTGAAAGAAAATCGTGTTCTATTTTATAGTAGGAGAGTGCACTTTGCTGATGGTATTGGCTTGACCCATCTCCGGGGACTGGCTGGCTTTAGACACGGTTTTATTTGAATCGAGGAACAAATATTTGGACATTTATTTCTGAATGGTGTCGAATATTAAGCGAATTTTATTTGATATCTTTAGTTACGGGTGATTGTTGGCGTAATACTCGGATTGTGATCTGTGGGGAGTGTGGTTCCGCCTGATTTTGACCTTGGATTTAATCAAAATCTTGATGAGAAGGGTCTCTAGGACATTGCAAGCATTTGGCAAGCCTTATGAATAGCAATCACCCTATTATGCATCTTGCAATCTCGTGGACTATCTTCGGTCAGATCTCGAAGAATTCCCTCGTCGTTTAAATAATTATCTGATTATTTTCACAAAAAGGAAGGTGTTGCTGACGATTTTATTGCCGCGCGCGGTCTTCCCAAGCCTGTCAGTGTGAAAATAGAACAAAACAGTGACAATTGGTGCATATCCCGAAGAAATTATCCGAGATCGGCGCCTTTGTCTCACTTCCCTTATTTTACCATTTTTGCCGTTTTTCCATTCTCATTTGGTTATTTATATTCTCTTTTTAGGAGCGGACAATGAGTCGGCGATGCTCATTATATAGCTGCAGTCAGGGTGCAAGCGGTTGCAAGCGTGTAGTTACCTACTAAAACTACCCGTACACATATTTAATTTAATGATTTATTGACAGCAACAAGTTACTTAAAATAATAACAAACTATGAACTAATTACAAGCATTAATTAAAAAACAAAAAAACAATACGTATCTCACACCTCTCGACTATTAGGTAGGCACCTACCTATTTGACGTAGCTTTCGGCTGATTTTAAAACCTCCCCTTTTAAACCCTGTTGTAATCCACCAAAAAATTAGCAGCATCTTCTACCATAGTTCAAAGCAACTTACTGTCATCGCCAACCCAATAATTAGAAGATTGTGAAAATAGTAAAACATCACCCTTCAGTTTTGTAGTAGGCTTATTTGTCCAACAGTGGGCAATGCACCATAGATGTCAGTCGATAGCAATTGCGAAAATGTGGTTGGTCAAGCGCTGGCAACCGGTTCCAACAGGCTTCAACCAGCTTCCTCCCAAAACCCACTCATCGTTGTACACGCGACGACGTGACAGTAAATCTACCCCGGAATTCAGGCGAATTATCCCCCATCTTGGCCCGTTTTTTCTGGTGATTGATTGGAGTAAAAATTACTTTCTGTTTTTTCACCGTCAACTGTCAGACGGACGGATCGATTTAGTATCGAGATAGATTGAGTTTATAAAGGGAAGGGTAAAGGTTTTTGCGTGCTTTAAAGGGTAAATAATTTGAGAAACAAACAATCTAACATCACCAGCAAGCCTAACAAGGCAATGTTGAGCAGTTCATTGTTATGATTCCAGTGTTCTGACCTTTTGAGGTTAGCGGATAAAAATCTTAGATTTCAGCTTTTTTCCTCCGGGCTCACGAAATATTGCCCAGGCGTGCGCATAAGCCCAGCAAGTAAGTACAGAAGAGAAAGTAATAGCAGTCTTGGACAATAAATGAATATTGAATCAGTAAAGTTTTCTTTGATACTCAAGAATTAATTCAATCTTTGAAATATCGTGCACGGACCTTGAGCCTAGTGTGGGGCCGTAGCCAATCCATTAGACATCATCATATTCATCATCATCATCAGCCTATAGCAGTCCACTGCTGGACATAGGCCTCCCCTAATGAGCGCCATAGCGCCCTGTCTTTAGCTTGCCGCTTAAGAATCCTTTAGACATACTCATCTATTATAGTTAGCTCCTAAGTACTTTTCTAATTTTAATGTAAGCCTAAATGTAATTTTTGTTGCTAAATAAATAATTTTGTATTCTAAAGTCCAAGTCCCTCAACTTCCTCAAAACCATTCTTTCGCCCTCAACGAAAGCAGTCCCGTCTGTCGGTAATGCAACAGACGTGGTCGCAATCGCAGCAGCAGAGAGAAAGTGACTCTCCTCTTCAAGACACTTGAAGTGGAACCTAGGTTGAAACTAGCAGTAAACCCTGTTCTGAGCATGAAACTGATCGCTCTACCCACAGAAAAACATCTCAAATATCTGTGAAAACAGCACTACATCGACAGTATTTCTGCGAATTGCCTAGATCAGAATTATTCTCAATCGTTGCAAACTTGCCACTTACGATGACTAGAACCTCTTGTTTCTCGATTCTTGTAAGGCGGCTGTCTACCGCTCACTAGCGCCACCGTCTATTCATACTTATATTATAAATGCGAAAGTATGGATGGATGTTTGTGGATTCTTCACGCCAAAACTACAGAAACGATCGAGCTGAAATTTTGCATAGATGTAGCCCTAGACCTGGAATCAAACATTTATCCTGGATAAGGGCTAGTGAAACCGCGGGCAGCACCTAGCCTTTCTTATAAATACGTTAAGCAAAGAATTTTTAAAAATATAATTTAAGTATAGTTTGTGATAACAATCTTGAGCTTTTTTTAAAGTCCTTTGTTGTTGTGATGTTTGGTTTTGTATAATTTAGACAGAGATGCGAAAACAGAGTTTGGAAGCCACCAAGAACAACTAACTTTACTTAAATTAAATCTCTGCTTAAATTAAAGAACTCAGAACTCAATAACTTTATTCCTTGACCTTACAAAATAAGCACTTAGACAAGTCAAATTGTAGTATAAACAACAAATTATTATAAAGTAAGAAATTTAAAAAAAATTAAAAAAAACCGGCCAGGTGGGATGACGACCTGCGAAAGACTGCAGGCAGATGCTGGATGCGGCAAGCTGAAGACAGGGCGCTATGGCGCTCATTAGGGGAGGCCTATGTCCAGCAGTGGACTGCTATAGGCTGATGATGATGATGATGAAGAAATAAAGTTTTATAGATAAACAAAAGAATACTATTTCAGAGGCATTAAAAAAAGCTTATAATCGGTACCACAAACAGTACAATATTTTTTTTTTTAATTCCGTTGCTTAATGTAATCATAAGGAAGATTAGACGGTGACGCCACTATGAGGCATACAACTGCCTTAAGAGACTGAAGCCTAAGGCTGACTTATGAAGCGAGTGGTTGCAATCGTCGCTCGTCTACTATGGGTCATAAAAGACAAAACGATTGCAACCCGATTAGTTTCCACCGCTTGGGTGGCTGCGACGCAAAAACAGAGCGTGTCTACAGACAATATCATTATAGATTGCACCTTCTCATGGTTTTCTAACGAATTAACACAAATTAATACAGCTATGTAATTACAGGCCGTGTCTATGTATTAAGACACGTTTTTATTTGAGTAGGTGTGATGAAGTTGAGGGTTGCCAGGTGCAGTTTAATTTTGACTTGAGTTTGATAAACACTGCAAGGGCGATGATGTAGCTTATTGAAAGAAAAAAAAGAAAGAAAATATTTATATTTACTTTTAAACTTCTATACACAATAACCTTTAAAGTATGTTGGTTGATTCTACCTAAATTACATAAATAAATAATGCTGAACAATTAAAACCCCAAGAAGCTATCTAGCCCTAAGCAGAGCTTGTGTTATGATGGGTACTATGGGTATATAGATAGATATTTTTTTAACCTACATAGAAAACATCCAGAACACCCTGAACACCTGAAGATGACTAAGCGATCTCGCAAGCAGAATCCTTCATACAGACCCCTTTGTTCTCATCTTCAGATCGACACAATTAAATTATTTTGTGTGTACCAGTGTTAATCGCAAATATGGCCTCCACTCAGCATTGTATTGCTGCACAGCCCAAGTTTTGCGTTTTTGTGTGTTCTTATTCGTAGTAGTTTCGGCACTATAGTGTCTTAACGGCAACGGGAGCGAGAGCTGAACCAATTTTAATAAAACTCTCGGTGTCTCCCAAAAATTCTCGTGTTGGTCATTTATCGTTGAAGATGACTAAGCGATCTCGCAAGCAGATTCCTTCATACAAACCCCTTCATTCTGATCATCAATCTGCCAGCGAGGGGAGGCGATCCAATTGACAGATCTAATTGACAGAACTAGAATATAACCCACCTCACAGCAGTTGTTGTCTATGATAGAAAAGAGAAAAATTACGTCTCGTCGTCATCGAATCCGTAAAATATTGGAATGCATTCGTGAAACTTTAATCATTTACGCAGTAATGGCGATGAAATGTCATTTTTAACTGACTTCGAGAAAATGAGGAAGCTCTATATTTGGCAGAATGTTTTTTTATACATGTTCGCCGATTTCACCGTCAATTGTGGACAGATTTTGATGATTTTTTTGCTATTGTATGCAATAGCAAAGGAATGAAGAGCATGATACCAGAGATGGTCCCATAAAAATTTTACTCCCGAGGGATCAGTAAATGTCCCGCAAAACATAAAAAAAAATAAGGTCTTTTAAGTCGATGATTCGTTTTATCAAAACAAACAAATTATTGTTGTCTATTCTACTCTAGAGGGCAAATAATTTGCTTGGTAATAGACCAAGAAACAAATTTTACACTATTTTTAGTACCACTTAAAATCTATTGATTTTACTAAAAACTGTCTATAACAGAGGAATATATCGCAGGGCACACACTCTCTATAATAATAATGATTATAGCAAATGAAATGACCACTTAATCCTTATTTATTATTATAATTTACATTTATTTATCGTTCACATGGCAACCCCAGTTCTGCGTAAATAAATTCATCGAATGCGCTAACTTGGACAAATTGCCATTCAATCAAACCTTTTACTTGATTCACATGACTGTTATTAATTGTTACACGTTCTTATTTTTTATACTAGAAATCTTACGTTTCTATAGTTGTTTGATTGATGCGTATCATTTCGCAACGGTATTATAGAATCATCATCAGCCTTTACCGATCCAGGACAGGACGTAAGTCTCCCTGATAGACACCTTATCCTCTTACCAATAAGGGGTAATGTTATAATCCCCACGCTGGGCATGCGGTTTGGTGCGGGTTTGGTGGTGGATCTGTTCTGCTGGATGCTCTGCTGCTCGCCCTCCTATGGATTTCCTTAGTCGCCTAATTCTAATTCTAAGCAACTGGGACCTGGACTGACATCTCGCATGGGAGTGTATTGTGTATTGTCTCCCTGCCAAACCAGGCCCTAACCAGCCCAACTCCTTGAAATACCTGAGCAGGACTTGGTGATTAACAGGTTCGTTTCAGCTTTTTCTGATGGTGTGGACGGAGTTGATGCCTCAATGAGACTCTTCAATTCCGTCTTTTGTCTGGCCTCCTCTGTGGCCTTGCAGTGTACCACAACGTGTTCCACAGTCTCTTTTTCCTGGAAGCAGCCACGACACAGGCTGCTGTCAGTGGCTCTAGTCTTGAGAAGATGATGGTTCAATTCGCACTATTCACCATTATTCTTAAGTCCTTACGGCTCATTTTGAGCATCGTGTTTGTGGTTTTCCTATCTTTGTAGGGGAATATTGATTTGTAATATTAGATGCATTTTGTATTGAAGGCGACTAAGGACTATTGACCCGCAATTGCCCGTAAGTTGTCTGCTGTCTGATATAGCAAACAACTTGCGGGCAGCATGCTTGCAATTCCTTAGTCGCCTCTTACGACACCCGCGGGAAGAGTTAGGGTGGTGGAAATTGTAAGCCTGCACCACGGGGCCAATTGTACATATAATCCATATTAATGTTATTAATTCGAAAGATACTTTGTCTGTCTGTCTGTTACATGCCTAAACAGCTGAAAGGATTTGGCATGGAGATTGGTGATATCTCAGGGACGGACATAGGTTACTTTTTATGCTTTTTAAATGGGCGTGCGTAGCCGCGGACAGCAGCTAGAAATAATTAAAGGAAATAGTATTGTAAAATACTATGGAACAATTAAGTACTTTCCTTTAATCCTCGCATTTGGAAAAATCTGGCTACTAGATTAGTCGGGTAGCGAGAGGGCGAAGCCCAAATTTTAGTATAAGTAGCGTGACCACAGCGTGACATAGACATAGGCATAAATCATTTATTTGCCACCATACATACAAACTTAACCACATTTGAGATAAAAATAAAATAATGCATAATTATATCTACCTACAATAAAGAACATACAGTACCTACATTGAACAGATACACGTGACTTTGTGTAACTTATTATTGGCAACTTAACAAAATATTTTTCAAGTGCAATTTAGGCTTTAAGAACAGAGCACATACGTCCAACATCGCTACTGCACAGCATAAAATAAGCATTCAAATATAGGCTTAATAACTCGTTATCTTTAGATACATGTTACAGTGACAAAATGGCTTACCGCAAGCTTCAAGCAAGTGGATCACAACTGCCAAAAGCCAAAGTTGTCTGCTATCTGATGCCGTCAATATAAAATTCATCTAAATATTACAAACTAAAACCCATATTTGAATGCAAACTTTTGTGCTGTCGGCAGTGGTGTGGTCCAGATCTGCGACAACCTTTAGACTCCAAGCATACGACAAATCGTGAACAACAAAAACCTTCATCAATAAAAAGGACATTATTTTATCAAATCGTACTTCTATCGGAAATCTCATAAAATATTAATAACCAAACGTATCTGACCCCTGCCCTGTAAGGACAGGGTCTGTAATTGTTGAGTGCTGTGGGGTGTGGGAGGTCAGGGTACGCTGGTGGCAGTCGGTCAATGTTCAATTGATATTAATGGTATTACAACACCTGGTTACCGTCGCGAGTGTTGTTCGCAGTTGGGTTATATGGCGCTGCTTTCGGATATCTTGTTGCTACTGTGAAAATTCTTGCATGGATGGATAGCTAATCGAAAAATTCTAACAGGTTTGGAGAATGAGGTGAAGTTTTATTCGAAGTGAAAGGCTGAATGAAAACACTGCTATTTATCCCATTTGCAAATTCTTCCTGATACATACCTAATGGCAACCACAAAAAACATTGCTGTGTTTAAGTGTGGAGGATGAGGCAAAGTAGCTGCTAATCAAATTTGGGACTAAAAAGCATAATATACCAAAGAGCCTATAGAAATAAAGTTATTGACTTTTGACTGTCAATAACTTTATTTCCATAGGCTTACTAAATAAGCACTTAGACAAGTCAAATAAACTACAAATTATTATTATCAACTACCTACCTAATCTGCTAGCGACATCTCTCATGTTGCTAATACGGCTTGTTCATGGTACACGCTTAAAACCATTCTGTAAGAATCACTGTTACAAAGTAAGAATCGCTATCGTATTGTAACTTCTATCGGAGTCAATACCCCGACATGGTGACCGGTACTACTCATTGGTAGTATCGGTCCCTATATAAGCCCGCGTTACAAATAGAAGCACACAATTAGCGGCCGTCCATATAGGTACCTATCAACATACCCAATAAAAGTACCTAGGTATGTATTTGAACTTGCTATTGTATGTCTGTTAAAGCTAAGCTGTAGAAACTGTATACTATTTTATAAGATCTTTTGTACAACATTTAACAATAATACATTTCTGATTCTGATTCCAGTGTCCATAACGACTGATAATGGAGTGTTAACATCTTCACCAGCTGGTGTCGACACTCGGAATGTAATTCTTATTGACTATCGAGAATCCTTCACTAGCACACGATTGGAAAATTGAACTAAATGATATGGCTACGTGTGTATTTTTTCCTGAGACGCTCATAAATCCGCTGGTATGACCAAACTAGAAAAGGAAATAACATGACTCACTTTGCTTGCAGCCAGACAGTCCAAATATTGTATTGAAGGCTTACATGGGGAACGATATTCCGGTTGGAGTTGCAAGCGTTTTGGAGAAAATACTTCTTCCTTTTCATATTCTTCAATGCTGAAGGTCATGCCCTGTCTGAAAGCTTTTACAAAGACACTGGCAAATTGCTTCGATGAAGTATTTTCTCCAAATCGCTTGCAACTCCAACCGGAATATCGATCCCCATGTAAGCCAGTCCTACAAGTAGAAGCGCACGAATAACAACCTTCCAATGTCCATAACGACTGGTAATGGAGTGTTAACATCTCCACCAGCTGATGCCGACACTCGGACTGTAATCCTTATTGACTATCAGGGTACTTTTCAGTTTTTTGCATGGTCAGAACGTCTGCGTGTAAAAGAGGCCTATACCCAGCAGTGGATGTCAGAGCGGGTTGAGGATGGATGAATGGATGGATAAAAATGTTAATTTTTTTCTTGAAATAATATAAAGAATATTCAAGATACATTCGCTTAAAACTTTGAAAATCTTTGTCAAAAGGCAACCCTTTCGTCAGGTTCTACAATGACAGATTTCAACTGAAGTATAATATAAACTAAGAGCGGTATTACTGAGTTAGTACTATGGTTTTTGTCTACAGCTGTGTCTATGTAAATTAACTAAGAAGTTACGAAGTCCGACCCACCATTATAAAAACAGAGAGAGATTGGTAAAATAATACCTGGGAGGTACTTTTTTATAGATGATTTACTCATGATTAACTCACACACTCAAACGTAGCTTAATAAAAACTCTGTCATTCATCAAGTCATCATCAATTTATGTGGTGATCGGTGATCAGACCACCACAAAAATTCGTTACTTCTTCACAACGCTAAATCGAAAATAAACACGCAACAAATGATATAGATCCATATCATAATCCAAATAAACCACTAAATCAAATTTTCGGCTCTACAAACCCACTGCAATCTCGACGGATCCCACTAAAATCCCGTTGAATCCTTCTGAAATCCCATTGAATCCCGCTGTGGCTCCGTAACGAAAGCCGCGTTACATTTAAAACAATGATAAAATCAGACGCTTCGAATTTCGGAATCAATATTGGGGATCAAAGTTACCACGCGAGAATTTGCTGTGAGCGGTTGATACCACTTTGTACGAGAATAATTATTAACCTTGAGCTTATTTGGATTTTCCGAGGAGGCCTTAAATAACTACTCTAATTTAAAAAATCGACTGGAATAAAATATGGGTCTTCGCCATCCTGGGTCTCTTCAGGCAAAAGTGAATAGGTTTCTACACTTCGTGATACATCGTCGACCACATCGTCACTTACCATCAGATAAGATAATGGTCAAACGAAGGTCTATTAGTCGTAAAAATATACTTATTACCACTTTTTCATTTTTGAAGAGACCCAATTTATCAAAGAGGTTTTTGATGGCTATTTGCGAGGGGTAACTTCAAATTCAGAATAACGAGTCACTCCGATTTAAATAGCAACCAAGGTGCCAAAGGTCCTTCTTTCTTACAGAAGGCATCACGAAGGCGTCATCAGAATTGCCGTCCAGAAATCTTTGGTCAAAACAAAATGGCTTTTGAGAGAGAACATGGTAGGGTAAAAAGAGTATAATAATAATAAATAAATAGTTTGTTATAGAAAAAAACAATGGTTACACGGTTAAAAATGCGTTTTCATTTTTAACCATGCCATCTGCAGAAGTCTTAAAAACTGTGTCGCAGATGACAACACCCTTCTCCGAACTTAAGCATGGTTTGAAATCACGCTCCTCGCAAGTCCCAACATCCTCATCATCATCATCATGATGATGAGTCGACGGACGATGAGAATCCGACTGCTTGTACCAGATTCACAAACAATAAATGAATTTCTGAATTACTCCTCAGTAACAAGCAAAAAGCATATATGAAAGGGAGATCAGCAGCTCTATACCCTCCGTCCACCAGCATCCCCTATAAGAAATGGGTAAGGAGATAAATATGTAATCTTAATATAATTGCGTCTCGGCAAACAGTCCGGCTTCCATCGCCCCTATGACATCGGTTCATTGCGTCCAGCGCGGCTAGGGTTGCCAGAACGTTGGAAATGTCTTTGAATTTAACTTTCTGGAGGACAAGTTCAAAATAATTTGTAGATCGTTTGCCTTGAGTAACGGTGCCAGTATATCTCGCCTTATATCCGAATATAATAGATTCTGCTTACATACAGAATTAGGTATTTGAACTAAGTATGAACTTTACAAAGAAAAACTATGAATCTTTCATTCCAATCCGTCGATCCGTATGTCTGTCATCAACAATCGATGTTAGGCCTAAAACCGATGTAATTATTTCAATATTGAAACCTCAACCATTGGCTTTATTTCCAAGTTTTACCTACCCTTAAACCCGAAGATGGCTAAATGATATCAATAAGTAAAACGATTGTTTTACTAGACCTTCAACATGTCTTCAGCACAGCCCTGCAGGCCGATTGGCTGCGACGCTGTGAGGATGGATGGCGTGGATTCTGTCTCTGGCGGTGACTGTGATGGAGCGCGCCTGGAGCCGGCGGAGCGTGCCCTTTGCTGCCCTTTTGAGGGACAAGGTCTCTTTGGAGTTTTGGAAGACTATTTGACACAGGACTGATTGAGACTTGCACTTGTTTATACCTACAGTTGCAAATTAATTATATGTCTACATCGAATAGAATTTTGCTCTATTGATCTAAAGCGTGGCCCCTTCGGACCTTTGGAACAGATAGGTATGCCATTTGCCCAAGCACAATGTTTCTTTTGAAATAGATATGAAGAACGTCGTTTTTAGTTTTATGGAGGAAAAATTAAATTCAACAGTGGACATTTTCTACTGAAAATGTGAAGATATCAGAAAAATAAAAAACCGTACCAAGTTTTATATAACGCTGGCAATGCACCCAGCGTCTTGGAGACGCTTCCGACTGGTATTGATATGAATGATTTGAGCTACCTTTAGATTGTTTGCAACAGTATGCAGTTAACTCAACTGTTTTAATTGTAAATACTATAATAGTTGTAATTTGTTTTTATTATTTGATTGTAATTTTCTTTTTTAATATACTATTGTAAAATGTAGTTTTATATTAACAAAGAAATAAATAGCTGAATTTTTTGAATTACTTATAAATCTGAGATAGCAACTACCTTCCGACCACTTATTTTACTATTGCAATGTACTGTACATTGTTCGCTTCAAGCAGAGCCCTTGACAAACATGTCGTGACAAACACCAATAACACACGACAGACACTCGTCAAAGTAATGCGTTTCCGATTGTGCGCCTTTTCGCGTTTTCTTGATAGGGTGGCAACACTGTGATAGTCTTTTACTGGAAAATAAAAGCAAAATACATTCCGATACCGGGAATCGAACCCGAGCCTCCTGGGTGAGAGCCAGGTATCCTAGCCACTAGACCATATCGGATAATGATAATATGTTTGAAATTAACGAATCTAAAGTTATATATAATGTTGTCTAATACATAATGTAGAGAATGAAAATAGAATTAAGTATTTATAGAACAATGAAACTTTCTATTTAGCTTCAACAATCAAGGCGTTGACAAGAGTCGGTCCAGCCATTCCACATTATTTAGCTTTTCTACATAGTTCTTAGAAAGGTAGAAAGAAGAGGTAGTTCTTAGAAAAGGTAGTTCATAGAATTTTTTTCTTGTAAATCTTCGATCAACTTTGAACACTTTGGATTCGAGCATATTTTGCTCGCACTTTCAAAAGAGTACTTTCAAAAAAAATCATTACAATATAATGCTGGACAATCCACACAGCATTCTCTAGCCCCAAAATAAACATGGCTTTGGTTATGGGTAGTATAATACTATATAACTGATTGATATCTATACTAATATTATATAGAGGAAAAAGATTGTTTGTTTGTTTCTTTGCATTGAATAGGCTCCGAAACTACTGGACCGATTTGAAAATTCTTTCACCGTTGGGAAGCTACATTACTTGGGATTGGGAGTAAAATAGGCTATACTAGCGACACGGCTTGCACGGGTATATCTTTTTCATTTTCTAAATTGCACTCGCGCAAAGCCGGGGTAGATCGTTAGTACTTAATAAATTACATAAATAGATATTTATTATATATAGGAAACACCCGGAACAAATAATAATTTGCCCGCATTGCGATATTGTATTTTCTATACAAAATATTGCCATCCTACACCTAATCCATTAGGTAGAGCCGTGTCTGATAACGTGTCCGATCCACACTGCTGAGCCACCTCGTAGTGGAGATAGGTACCCCATAGACGTGACTTATTTTCTAGTAAGGAACCGCATATAGAAAAGGCTTAAGTTAAAGAGTTGTGTATCAAGAAAAGTGTTTTCTTTTCTGTTTATATAATACTAGCGACCCGCCCCGGCTTCGCACGGGTGCAAAAGTAAAGGATAAAAAATGGTTATTGTGGGTTATTCCTAAGAGATACACATATACCACCCTGGACATTTTTGTAGGCCTTTTTAAGGTGTATAATACTGTAGTACATTATTTTGTTCTATCTCGTAGGGTTCAGCCAGCGTTTGCAATGTAAGCGCAAAAAAATGTGTTTATTTACGACATCACATTAGAAACCTCTAAAATGATCAGTGTTTCTCTACTATATTATGCATGTATTATACATATAAACCTTCCTCTTGAATCACTCTATCTATTAAAAGAAACCACACCAAAATCCGTTGCATAGTTTTAAAGATTTAAGCATACAAAGGGACATAGGGACAGAGAAAGAGACTTTGTTTTATACTATGTAGTGAAGTCAGCGATCAGGGAACATAAACCGAAATCTAAATAAATGTAGAGTTTATAAAATTTGAGTTCGTATATGTGTTGATGCCAGATGCGACTTTTTTTTAGGTATCAATACAAACTCTGACATAACAAGCGCCTAAATAAATTCCTTAAAAGTCGAAACTCGAAATACTGACTAAGATTGCAAAATATTTAGTTTTCCAGTAGCGGTGTTTCTATTAAAATGGTAATTTAAAATGCTTACGTACCTATCGACAATCACTATAAGTGCTTTATAGGTAATGTTACTATGTAGGTACACTTTAAATTTAGTATGACGCACATCCATTGTTGCACACAATTGACGCAGTGGGCGCAATAATAGTTAGGCATGGTACTTTCCAATGTGTCCCAACATGGGTCAGTTTACCCTAATTTATGGCCTTTGTAATGTGTTTGGTTATTGCTTTAGTTCGATTAGCTTGTAGGCTGGAAAGTTAATGTTGATTTTTAGTTTTATCCTCCGCCTTAGGACCAAAGCAAACGTACCTACTATGTTTAATATTCTACAAAAGTGTAACGATCAGTTAAAAAAAAACCAGACATTATTCCATTTTGATTGTGAGCGGGTTAACTACGACACTCACACCCACAAACACAAACAGCACAGACACACCCACACATAATCACATTCATAATAAATTCGTCAAAACTACGACAGTATTTATAGTAAAATCATAGAGGTAAGATACGGTAGTATTGTATCCTCTTTGGTAAGATAGAGAAAGTAAACTAAACTATTTTGTTAGCACTAAAAAATATGCCATCCTTTTTAGTTCGAGGGTTGTGAAAGAGACGGCAATATTCTTCAGTTCATGTAAATGTCAAAAATTTGTTAACCTTAAAGAAGTTCTCAGTTAAAGGTGGAAAATTTTGGTTACATTGTCAGTTTCTGTTTCATAATAACTGAAAAAGGACTAATAGGTATTAAAAAGTTTGTGGAGGTGTGTAGTTGTCAAATCTTTGGGCAAAGACAACACCAAAGCTAGGTACCAGGTGGATACATACTTAAATTTAGTATGTATGAAGTTCTGGACCTGAATTAACATATTTTATAACATATTTTAACATAGTTATATTAACATATTTTAACATATTTTATTTTATCAAAAAAAAAACGCGTGCGAAGCAACAACGGCCAGAAAATAATCTATATATATAAACATTAATCCTTATTTATACTGGTCACGCTATAACTTGAGAACAGCTTTACCGATTTCATTCATCTTTTTTTATATGTTTTCTAATACTTCGTAGAAGGTTCTTAATTTAAAAAAAAAATAGAAAATTGCGTAGAAACTTAGAAAATTTCAGTCGGGTCAGCTAAAAATAAACCTTTTATCTATTTAACCTTTAACTGTCCCACTGTGGAAAAACAAACCTAACCATCCAAAACACAAAATGACATGGCGTATAAAAATAACAAATAGCAGCCAATAAACGGCACATAATAAATTGTACCGTAAAAAATAGGCACAGATTACACGTGAAAAAGACAACAGAATCGCGTGTGAAGACACGCTTAGTATAATGAGATCGTGATTGTATTTTTCCTATTTTCAACCTAGGGGAAATTTAGTGAAATTGAACTATGTGGTGCCGCTATTTGTTAGGAGTTCCGTAGGATATCTAATACACATTTTAGTCATTTGATCTATTTGGCTGGGGTAGTAAGGTGTTTACTGCTCCCTGAGATACAGTATCAACTAGTTCGGGGATAATGAAAAACCACTGCTGCCCGACTCCTAGTAGAGCCGCTATTTGATAGGAGATCCGTAGGATATCTAATACACATTTTAGTCTTTTGAGCTATTTGGCTGGGGTAGTAACTTGTAAGGTGTTTACTGCTCCCTGAGATGCAGTACCAACTAGTTCGGGGGATAATGAAAAACCACTGCTGCCCGACTCCTAGTAGAGCCGCTATTTGATAGGAGTTCCGTAGGATATCTAATACACATTTTAGCCTTTTGAGCTATTTGGCTGGGGTAGTAACTTGTAAGGTGTTTACTGCTCCCTGAGGCAGTACCAACTAGTTCGGGGGATAGTGAAAAACCACTGCTGCCCGACTCCTAGTAAAGCCGCTATTTGTTAGGAGTTCCGTAGGATATCTAATACACATTTTAGTCTTTTGGTCTATTTGGCTGGGGTAGTAACTTGTAAGGTGTGTACTGCTCCTTGAGATACAGTACCAACTAGTTCGGGGGATAGTGAACAACCACAGCTGTCCGACTCACGGACACTGGCAAAACCAGCTCTTAAAAGCCAATAGTCAAAATTCTTTATTTCCATAAATACAATAATTGTAAACTTAGAAAAAATTTAATTCTTAAAATTAAAATAGACATGGAAATAAAGGGATATTTTTGATTTCCGTCGCTTCGATAATTAGACTAAAAATTTACGATAGGTAGATTTAGGGAGCCTTAGATGATAAGGCCCCATATAACATGGAAGGAATCCCTGCAAGGGATAAGACTACCAATTGCAGTATACTGTAGTTAGTTTTTAGTTTATTATACTTATTACTGTACTTTGTGTAACTTTCCAGCAATAAAGACTTTATTTATTTATTTAAAATTTTAACATGAAACACCTTGGTCCATTTATGGCGGACACTTTTTTATAATTTGTTTTTGCACTAATTCTTTAACCCTTATTTAGTACCACCGACACATACACGCTTCTTGTCACGCGTTGCTAAAGCTTGACAGTGAACACCTTAATAATATTGAGTATAACTTGTAACTGTATAACTTGAATTGAGTTTTGTTTTTAATAATCATAAAACTACGCACCTACCATGAGTGTAGATGTGCTTCGTACGATTTAAAGCGCGGAACGCCAAAAAGCACCAATCATTCACCCATACCAGGGAAAGTTACTGAAAAAATCGTGTCGCAAACTAACGAGCACGTCAGTCAAAACTTTTGTTACTTTTAGTTCTAATGAAACAGCGAACGCATTAACGGTTAAACTACTGAGTTGCCATATCACAAAATGTGTTTTTCTATAACTATGATCTATGAGCTTGACTAACTTAAAAGTAGCGTAGAAGTCAAATAAAATATTTTTTATATTTATTTTAATTTTTAGAACAATAATTTCTATTTCAGCTAATTCTTGATTTGGTTGTTGAATTCTTGATTTGGTTGTTGAATTAAAATTTTGTTACCTAGGTAACAAAATTTTATCGTCGCATGTACGCGCGAAGTTCAACGTTTTTTCTGCGTTCTATAAGTTATCAATTTTCTAAATAAAAAACACACCTTATTTAGCCTAAAATTGCGCTTCAATGTAAATAAGCGACGAACGTAGTGTAAGACGCCTTGTGGCTAGGTGGGATGACGATCGAATCGAGAAAGGGTGGGAGCCAAAAACGGCTGACGATGCTGGATGCGGCCAGCTGAGGACAGATTGTTATGGCGGTCTTTAGGTAAAGCCTATGTCCAGCGGCTGACTGGCATAGGGGTGCTGACTTGGTGCTGATAATAAAATATAGAGATAGCATTAAAATTTTCGCTTTTTTTTGTATCGAGACTTGATCGTGACGTCTGCTTTTTCTATGGTATTTGGTACAGCGCCTCTATCGTGCGTACAGGGAACTACGCAAATTCCAAACAAAAATGAGACGTCATAATCATGTCTCAATACTATCGATAAATAGACTGAGAGCACTGATCTATGTACCTATGTATAATTTTAAAATATTTTTAAGACCGTAAGTGCAATGCAATATTCACATGAGAAATAACTTAATAAAACCGATATAAAGGGTAGGCATTGTATTCAGTTGAGAACTGTCCGGTAACTGTTTTCAATAAGTACCCACCAGGGTTCCGACCCTATAGTCAGGGACTGGCCATATAGTCAGGGTGCCGATTGCCAGCCGGGCCCCAGCCTGTGCGGTGTCCCCCCACGGGTCTGGCTTGCGGATCTCGCCACAAGCACGACGCGTCTGTACCTACCCGGGCAGGCTGGGGCCCGGATACAGTCACAAAATTTCTCGCGGCTCGCTTTGCTCGCCGTTATTTTAGCTACTTTCTCTGAGAGCTGTGAGAGCTAGGTACTGAATTTAGTTTTAAACTACGGGTTAATTTGATAAAACGAAAGCAAATTTTAAAATTATAATGTATCTATTTAATTGGCCAAAAAAATTCATCAAAGGCCCACAATAAGCGACTGATCAAGGGTCGGTGCTGATCTAACTACCACTATCCCATCACGGGCCCCCTTAGGAGCCACCCGGGCCTTTCGGCCCAGTCCGACCCTGGTACCCACCATAATTTCCATTTAACTAAACACGCTCACACGCATCTCTGAACTTAAATCGATAGTCATAAACAACGCATTTAGCACCATAAAACCTTATTTCAAAACCATTCAACTGTGACTAGAAATAGAAGGGTACATTATAATTAATTTAAATAATGTTGCCATCTACGCTCTCCTTAATTTATGCATGGTGGAGTTATTGGCACGGACATTTATTTTACTTAAAACACTAAAATTTTAAAAAGTAAAAACGTTTGAGATTCTTTTTTCGAAGGCAACATGATTCGTAGAGTACCTTCTAATGAATAAAGGAATTCAAACATTTTCCAGACATATAACATCAAAGCGCACCAAATAGGTTCACCTGTTCAAAGATAAAGTGCCCATAATTGGATATTGTACCCTACCTAATATGAAAAAACTGGCTTTCGCCCGCGGCTTCGCGCGCATTTTTTCTTAAAAGTAGTCCATACTTTATGTTATTCCAGGTCCAGAACTTTATGTGTGCAAAATTTCAGCTTAATCCATTCAGTAGCTTCGGCGTTGCCTACGGTCAAATATTTCACAATGGCACAAACTTTCACCCTTAAATTCTCGGCAAAATATCACCAATATTTTACTTAATAATTAAATAAAAATAAATAAATAATGCCGGACAATCCACACAGCATAATCTAGCCCCAAGATAAGCAGAGCTTGTGTTATGGGTACTAGATGACTGATACACATAATACAATGTATTACATAGATAGATATTTTTAATTATACATAGTAAACTATATCTAATGGTGGAAGCTTTACTGGTTTATGTGTTAGTTAAGTATTGTTTGTTTAGTTTATAATAACTGTATGTTTCCCAAATAAATAAAAATAAAATAAAATAAACACCCAGACCTCCGGAACAAATTTCTATGGAACGCACAAATATTTGTTCCGGGAGGCAATCGAACCTGCAACCTTCCGCGTCGCAGGCAGACCTTCGCCCGCTGCGCCACATCGGTCGTCAAATACATATATGATATAATATATAATTCAGATAGAGCGAGAAGTCTAGTTTTAATAATACAAGTTAATTAACTGTGCATATTAGTTTACATTTAAAATGTCTATATCTTTTTCGCTAACTGGTACTGTAGCGTTTTAAAAGTGCAGTAACAAACTTAACCTAAAAATATTAAAATTATTTGAGCGCTGACAAAGTTACACTAGATTTTTGCGGTGACAATTTTACCTCAACCCTAATATTACAATTTTTATTCGCCAAACAAACATACAATTAGGGTTGCACCAGATCTGTAGGTCAGTGGCTACGTTACCCTTCTTCACTCGACCTAGGCGAGGCAGGTGTGCTAAACCTTGTCATAGCTTAGTGTACATTTCGAGCATACCGCCACACATTGTAGCACTACTAGGAACTATCCTTGCCACATACTAAACAAGCTTACAACAGTCATACAAGTTTTTAATGATATGGCCATTAAATGAGCGATTACAATTCGCTCTCGAGAAAGCGAAATGGACGCCGTTGTTTTTTGATTTCTGTGGATCCTTAAGTTCTTTTTTTAACCGTTTAGAGCTACGGCTAGGCAGGCCTGTTTATTAATCTTTGTTATCTACATATTATAAAGAGGAAATATTTGATTGTTTCTTTGCTTTGAATAGACTCCGATACTACTGGACCGATTTTAAAAATTCATTCACCTAAGAAAATTACTAGATTACTCGGGAGTAACATAGGCTATACTAGCGACATGCCCCGGCTTCGCACGGGTATATCTTTTGCATTTTCTAAATTGCACCCAAGCAAAGCCGGGGCGGATCGCTAGTTTAATATAAATATGTGATGGTTGGTATTATCTAAACGCCTGACTTTCTTTGTTGGCAGGTAATAAGTGCGAGTTAGCTATTTAATATGTTATACAAACTTTAGAACTGGCAACCAAGAAACAGAAAGAGGAAATATGGAAGACCATTTAAGAGGTGGGAAGACGACATAAAAGCTGTCGCTGGAAAGCTATGGCCAAGATGGCGGTTCTTGGCCATAGCTTTCCAGCGACAGCTTTTAATATAGAAAAGGATGGAAGAAGTTGTAAGAGGCCTATGCCCAAACTAGGGCAAACGGATAAAACAAATAAAGTGCTAGAATAAGATAGACTTAAGAAATATTATATGTTATCTGAATAAAGGCTTATATTATTATTATATTATTACAAAATTTGAGCAAAGCTAGTTATTTACTTAATAATGGAATGAGGTGTGTTTTATTTCGACAAAAACTATTTCCTTAAACTGCCTGCTTTCTGCCCTTCTTCAACAACCGTTTATTCTAGCCTTGTATTTAAAAATAATATAAATAAATACATATACCTTTTTTAACCTTCTGGTGTCGCAAGTCGCTTTGTGACGTGCGTTCTTGTAAAATATCGACAAGCGACTATCGTGGCCACATTCAACTTTTTCAACATTTTTTAATCGCTTGATATTTTCTCATGGCGTTTGTCGCGTTGATTTTAATGTGTAACTGCCATTCTTTGGTGGCGATAAAAATTGTTGCCAGAGTGTTAGCTGTTGGTAAAACGTAGAGGTATGTACACTACCAACTAGTGCCAGGAACGCTTTCAATCTACCTACCTCATTTTATTTGACCTCATTTTGTTTTGTTCTAAAAACAAAGAAGTTAAAAATAATTTATCTGCTTACTGATTTAATTTCAAACAAACAGGAGCACGGCACCGAAAGAAGTGCCGAATATAGGAAAGGGAATTTGCTTTCCTTTACATAATGGGGATTTACACTCCTGATCTTATTTTTAATAATAGATAGAAAGATAGAAAATGCTTTATTGCACACTTAAATCTAATAGAAACTATTTACAAGAAAACAACTTAAACACTAAGTGACAATTGGCGGTCTTATCGCTCAAGAGCGATCTCTACCAGACAAACATAATTTGAAATTATTGAATTTATTTGAAGAAATGTTTTTTACGTCTTATATATTAATTTATTTTTTGCTTGTTGACATTTAACCTAATTATTGTTACCAATAAAAAACTTGGAATTTAAAAAAATAAATATTATCCCAAAAATTATTTAAAAAAACTATAATAGCAAAAATTTGGAATTTGTTGCCAGGAGAACGCAGGACCCAGTAGTGGACAAAAAGTATAGGCTCGGATAAATGGTCTAAAGTTATCACAACTAAAGAATCGTTTTGTGATTCGTTATTTTTTATTTGACCCAAACACAGTATTGTTAGCCAAAAATGTATTATCGTACGCTTTTCACATCAATGAATATTAAAAGTTAAGAAGACGAATTACCCCAGTCGAGTCCAGATAATTATTGCTGGGGACATATGTCGCACACAGACATAGCAACATTCTAGCAGGGGAGACCAATCTTTTACTATGAATCTTTATAGTGTTCTTTTGCTATGCAGATTAGGTAATTAATATGATGTTTTTATAAAAACGAAAAATCCTTCGAATTCTATTAATATTTTCACTGTTTTTAAGATTTTCGGGACAAATGGTAATCCTAAGATATCTTACTTAACAATCCATAAGTATAATACATAGATCATAGATTAAAATATAAATCAGTGGGTGAAGATTAATAAAAAAACGTATCAATAACAATGTCCAAAGCCAACAGAAACAGCTGGACGTGCCCAATCAGGGGCCGGAGTTTGGACGCACGAGCGCGCAAACTGAATCGCTCATCGGATCCACCCCGGTCTGGATTGTGGTGGCTGGCTAGTTTTTTTGTTGGAATCTGTTTTGATAAGAATTTAGTTAGAAGGTATTACATTTACTAAATTGTATAAATTGGTGAAGCAAAATCTTTTCTACACATCTAAAAAATGATTCGAATCTAGAATGGTAACAATGGAATGAGTAAGCCATGCTCGCTACCTAAAGTTTATTTAAAATTTGGGGAGAAGGTTTGAACGTCTTGACCAACATACCTTCTTGTATTCGAAAGATTAACCTATAATCATTTCAGGCTATATAATCTGCGTTAAATGTGAAGGAATCGATAGCTGGATATTTTCACACAGCTTCTTCTTTCTGGCCCCAAAAGAAACTGAGCTTCTTTATGGGTACCATGTGACTGATATTACATTACCTAGAGGAATCATTGTTATTTGTTCAACAAGTAGGCAAAACGATTTTTTGTTGAATGTGCTGATATAGCTTGGGAAGCAGTCTAGAGTAGAGTCACTGAGCTAGCAAGGTAGGCATAAAACATTTGCTCTCGATAAACATAAACCTCAAATAAAAAGAGATTTATTTTGTAATTAATAAAACAGGTCGAATGTCAGAAACTAATTTTGGTAAACAACCAAGGAGGTTACAAATGCTATAAACCTCTTTTAAACCATGAACGAACGAAATTATTATTTTCTATGAAGGTTGAACGTTGTCTAACCTCCCTCGATAAGCTAAAATGAATGAAGTGGTGCAGGTACCATAGAGCATCAATAACCTTCTACCATTGAAATGCAGTAGAACATTCTAAATTCAAATTACTTTTTTATTATATATTTTTAGTATCGTAATTCTTCTCATCTAATTACTTTTTTATAATATCCTTTATTCCACAGCAAAAACATTTTGCTCTCTCATTTTCAGAATAACTTATTTTGTAGACTGCAAACAAACAAATTTATCAACGAAAGTAAAATAATTGCATAATGATAACCCAGTAATTGGTAGCGGCACCCTAAATTCGCACTTGGCCAAACTTTTAATTTCCCTTATCTGTTCGTCACTTCCCAAAGATTTATTACCAAGTTAACAAATTCTCAAGGGATTTACTAATAAAACTACTACGATCTCAGACATCAATCTTGGAAAAGATAACCACGATACAGATATGGGTATAAATGAGTCGGATAGGAAAAGTTTTGTCATCAAATTAGGTGGAAAACTTTACACCCCATCAATAATTTACACTCTTATGTCCATAGCACAAAGTTCAAGTTTGGATGGTTTTTTGGGCAATTACTAGTTGGTAGTGTAGGGTAAAAGTGGTAGAGGGTATGGCTGATAGGAGAATCTGAGATAGTGGTAATAAAGTATGCCAATAATTGGGAGGGCTGATGGGGAACTGTTGTCGTGGTACTTCACTTATTCTCTGACTCTCATTTTGAGAAAATCTATTTTATTGGTACCTAGCGGGAGGTGGGGATACACTTTTATCAATTTGGTCCTCCTGTCCAAAATTGTTTACTATTTTGGGGATTTTTCATACTCTGACTCTCAAAGTTCATTTTTATTAGGTAGTTTTGATTCTTTTGACTTTGTAACTATTAAGACAGGAGCATGATTGGGATTACTCAAGTAATTTGGCTTTGAAAAACTCCTTTTAAACTTAAAGGAACTGCTATGTTATTCTATCTCTCTGAAGTGATAAATAGTAATTAGTACCTTCTTCATCAGCATTACGTCCACTGCTGGACATGCCTCCCGTAAACTAGGGGGATTTGCCAAAATAACAACGCTTGGCAGACCAATAGGTAGGTAGTTATGGAACCCCCTCACCCCTCTGTATTAGATTAAGCTCTAGTTACTATAGATGCTGAATCGACAGCACATCGTGTTCTTAGAATGTAAGTGCTTACTCGGCGCTACTCTAGTGGCTCATGCATCTGCATGTCTGAAACAGAATAAAGATTGGCTCAGTATTGTATTTTAATTTCCTTCAGTTTTTCATGTAAAGATTCCCGAACGGTTCCCGAAATATGAGTAGGTAGTACCTTATTTGGTGTGTATAACAAAACGGTTCAAATATCTTCCTACCAAGAGCATTTCACAGCGTTTAGGCATCAAGCAACATCAAAAGTGGCATTACTCCGAACAGACACAACAAAGGCAAGGGCTAGGGGACAGCCGCCTTGCACTGTAATTTATGAGGAACACCAATTTGTGCGAGTCGTATTAAAAGGCGGACGTAAACTGGTGAATGGCCCGAAAAATGGGGTGACATCCTCGAATAAACACCACATTTTGTTTTGGTTGACACTTGTAATATCTTTCGAAAAAAGCTATTCAAAATAATAAAAAAATAAGATTGATTCAACTATTACCATAGCGATTCCTTTAGTGAAGGATCAGACCACCTGGGTCTAATCCTTCACTAGAAGTAGGTATACCTACCTATGGAGGCAGTTGCAGTGATCTTTTGATCACTGCATGACGGAATGGCCAAACAGACCTAAGTGATGTAATATTCGGAACATGATATTATACATATATAATATAGCAACCATCAGCCGCCGTGGCGGTCGCGGTGTAGAAATCGATTCCACTAACTCAACCTGTAGATGTCGTAAGAGTCGGGGCCTACCAGAGGCAGTGCAGCAGCTTCCTCCTGTGTATTTTTACACCTCTAGGTACAGCGATCACCAATCCGCCCGCCAAGCGTGGTGATTATGGCAACCCCCTTGTTTGCGAGAGGCACGTTCAGTAGTGAATGTACATAAGTGTGCTGAGGAGGAATATAACACAAACATAAAACATGACGTTAACTAATAAGTAGTAAATCTAAGCTAACCCAATTGCATAAGCTGATAGCATAGTGTTGGGGTTATAAACCAAATTATGCGCGCCATAACGCATTGACAACTCACTCGTGTAATGTCAGTGTCATACTTTAGCGGGAGATTTTGGCGCGAATCACCGAGGCAAGATGGCACGGCAACACTAGCGATTTGAGTAATGCAAAAGCGTTAATGGTGGGTGAAGGATAAAATATGGTTATGCATTTTCGTCTCCTAAGTAATTTTATTACTTTGTGACAGCTTGAGATTAGATAAAGTGTAATTTTATTGTAATAAACATTGTGAGCAGGAAAGTTTGACTCTGCTAACATCGCCAGAGGCGCGATTTTGTAGAAAAACGTTAAAGATTTTTCTTTAATATTTATAGTATTTTACTATTTTGTAATTTTTTTACTGTTCTGTTTTGTTAGAAACGTCATAAAAACATTTTTTTTGACATGTCCCTCTTTTTTCGGGTTTTAAAGTGATTTTCAGCTGGGTGACATTAAGATACACGTGGCCTGGGAAAAAGTGTACCTAAAAAGCATTCCTCCCAGGGCATGTGCTTCAGACACTGTGTGACTTACACAAGGCGCTGAGAATGTTAATCTTCTTTGACAAAATCATGTAAACTTTTCCAAATCCAAACTCTACATCGTTCATGTTTCAAAATATACAGTGTCAAAATATTTTTTTGACAATTTTTACCGCAAAACGGTTTAGCAAAAAGAAAATAAGAAAATTCGCGAAAATAATAGCACCTGGGTGCTATTATCAAAAAGAACTCGATATGTGTTGGTTAGCGTGGGCCATGGCGATGTCTCTTCTATCTTATATGATGATGACTCCTAATACGAAGCCCACGTGAAATAGAGCATCAAGGTGAGCCACCTTCAGTACTGATACCTATTGTAAAAATATTCGTATAAAAAAGTTAATAGCCGCTGCATAAAATACTTACATAAAGGTTCTCAGAGGTAGAGTACCTACCTATTTTCAAATATACCAACGATTAAGGGGGAGATGCTTTGATTCTTCTTTGACAAAATCATGTACCTAAACCTTTTTTAATTAAAACATCTATCAAGTTACCATAGCGTAGATGTCAAAATCGAATTATTTCATTTGCAAATTTTTAGCGTAGAACCAAAACAATTTTAAGCAGAAAATTTATAAAAAATTTACTAAAAACAACGCAAGATGTGTTGGCTAGGATGGACATTAGCTTTAAGTCTGCTAGCGTATATAATGATGACTCCTAAGCCCACGTGATCTACTTGAAATAGAGCATTAAAGTGAACGTAAAAGCCTATCCACACTCGCGAAGCCGCGAACCACTTGTGAATGCGAGTGTTGATCCCATTTGCGCATTCGTCGTTCCCAACGCATCCGCGCGCCGTGTTCTCGGTGTGTTGTCGGTTTTTTGTCCCGCGACAAAGGGTTCGGTCGGGCACGCGTGATTCGCGCGCGAGTGTGGAGGCTTTGGCAGCTCTGCTGTGATTCGCGCCGCGACTCACGCCGTGATTCGCATTCCCATCAAGCTACCATCTGCGTCAAAGTTCGTGCCTGTTCCTGTAGTCTGTTCTGTTCCACCTTTGATGTCACCCAGGTCAGTTGTAACCACGGCGATTTAAGTTTTGCTTATGTTTCTGCCTATTCGTTCTTGTGCTCTTAAGATAATAGCGGCTGGCCGCGGCTTCGCATTAAAAGTTGCCTATATCCGTCCCTGGTATACCATATACATATGTATCTCCATGCCAAATTTCAATAAAGCGTAACAGCCAGACAGAGTTACTTTCGAATTTATAATATTAGTATAATTGTTATAAATAATGCTGGACACAATTCACACAGCATTATCTAGCTCCAAGCTAAGCAGAGCTTGTGTTATGGGTACTAGATGACTGATATATTTAATACAATACATTATATAGATAGATATTTTTTATTATACATAGAAAACACCCAGAACCCCGGAACAAATATCTGCAGATCATACAAACATTGGTTCCGAGGCGGGAATCGAACCCGCAACCCCCTGCGTCGCAGGCGGACCTTCGCCCACTCCGCCACTGAGGTCGTATGGATGTACATATGTCCTATTTTAGCTGATAACATACCCACTTCGGCTATAACTCTACATGTCCACCTGCTGCTTGGCTTTATGCACAATAAGTTGTGGCGCCCAATGTTGGTATCAAGCAAGGGTTAAATAAAAGACTTTTCCTACCCTAGGGGCTTAGGCCTCTCATTGTTTACGCCATTTGCCCACGTATCTAATTCGATTATTATAAGTACCTATATTTTTCCCTTAAGGTGGTACGTCACGCGTGAAATAAAAAATCTGAGTTTTACTATTTTCTAGGCTTTACAGTTAATTTAGACTAGCTTTAAGTTAAGACTCAAGAAATGGTTACTAAATCAGTTTACACGCTGGATGAATTTTTTGGCACCTAAATGTGCGTGACTTTATTTTTTTTTTTATTTTCCTAATTAATGTTATTTTGTTATCAAATCACAATTATTTTCAGACATTTTGAATTTAAATTTGTACAATTGTATTTTATAGCAAATTATTATGAAGGATTTTACTCGTAAAATATTTATATTATATTATTTTTATTTGACATGTAACCAAATTTGTTACGAATAAAGAACTTGAACTTGAACTTGAACTAGATAGCAAGTAAGTTTTATGCATATTGTATCCCATGAGCTATGACGACGACCGATGTAGCACGGCGGGCGAAGGTCTGCTTGACACGCGGAAGGTTGCGGGTTCGATTCCTGCCCGGAACAAATATTTTTGCGCTCCACAGAAATTTGTTCCGAAAGTCTGGGTGTTTTACTATGATTAATAAAAAAATATCTATTTAATACATTGTACTATGTGTGGACGCCCTCCGGCCAGGTGGGATGACGATCTGCGAAAGACTGCAGGCAGATGCTGGATGCGGCAAGCTGAAGACATGGCGCTAGGGCGCTATGGCGCTCATTAGGGGAGGCCTATTATGTCCAGTAGTGGACTGATATAGGTTGATGATGATGATGATTATGTGTATCAGTCATCTAACATTCGAAGATACTTTTACTAAACGGCTGATGATGATGTTTTTGTTTTCAGATGACCAACGTGAATCAGTCCATCGAACTAGTCAACAGATAGAAAACTTACGAAAATGTTTAAGTTAAAAATTGAAAGTAAGAATAAATTGTGAACCGAACTATCATTGCATTTTCATTTTTGGATCATCATCTCGTCATCATCAGTTGTGAATCACTTACCGTGTTATTATCATCATCATCATCGGTAAATGATCTCTGTGGCAACCTCTGTGGCCCAGCGGGCAAAAGTCCAACTGCGATGCAGGAGGTTATAGGTTCGAATCCTGCCTTGGGACAAATATTTGTATTATTTGCCGATATTTGTTCCAGGTGATCTGTGTATTTTCTAAAAAATATCTCTACGTAAAGTATTGTATTATGTATATCAGTTATCTAGTACCGATAACACAAGCTCTGCTTAACTTGGGAGCGCCAAAGCCAAAGCCAAAGCCAAAAAAAAATATTCTACCTAATACCATCTAATACCTATGTGTGATGCTAGCTTGGCGCGGGGGGCGCTGGTGATTCATTAAATTATTGTTAATTGTACGCAACTGCCACAAAGAACCTTTCATTGATGCGATCTTTATCTCATACCTATGTCGAGTAGAGTACTTTTTTGGGCTGGAATAATGATGATGAGTGTTGATCGGTTCATGACGAAAGACCTTTGAAATCTGAAATTATTATCAGATAATTTACTGCTCGGTTTAGGTTATTGTTATATACATATATGTAGAAGTTAGAAATAATATCTTTGACACAATAAATTGGACGACCCCTAAAAATACCTAATAAAAACTTCTGCTTCAAAGCCCATAAATTCAAAAGTTTAACCAACTGTAAAACATTGCATGAAAGTCCAAAACGTCAAACTGTAAAAATTGAAAATTCGTGGAATGAGGTAAGCTTCCGTTCGAAAACAGAACTTACGATTTGACACAAGCAAGCGAATGTTGTAAAATTTGAATATGGAAGGCTTCGTTTATAAACACAAGTTTTGACATAAGTAAGCGACAATTGACGACGAGTGTCGCGTGCATTCTAACCTCAATTCTACCAGATTGTACCGGTATAATCATCGCAAATCTTTATGAGTTCTGTGAACATAGCCTCGAATGCTAAACTACGCATGGTACAGTTGAGTGCGTAATCATGTAGAGATTCTGTAGAGAACTAGATAATCTATAAGAGATTAAATTTGTTAACGGTTCTCCATACGTACCAAGGGAGTGGTTTTAAATAGCTATAATAATAATATAATAATAATCAATCACACTAGTATTATAAAGGCGAAAGTTTGTGAAGATGTTTTGATGTTTGTTATCTCTTCATACGAATACTACTGAACCGATCGAGCTGAAATTCTGCATTGATTGTAGTTGTAGATGTGAAATAAATAATCGGCTTCTTTTATCCCGGTAAAACAAAACAAATAGAAGAACAATAACGAAAAATCACAGGATAACAAAAATATAAATGGCCCTCGAGTGGACTGTACTTTCGAACGGTGACGCGTATGTGTTTCTCACTCTAACGCATTGCGATTGTAGGGTGCGAGCGAGTGCGTGCAAAAGGTGAGCAGACGGTGCCCTCCCCCGCACACTTTCTCGTCCCTCTGACACCTTAAAATAACCTACTGCGCAGCGACTCGCGCGAACGTCCGATATCTCAAAAAGATTTGCGACTATTATACCTAGGCCGTAGACTTGTGCTATTGCGATGAACCGCCGATGGGGCATCGACTGTATTGCTTTATAAGTTTCGATTCAATTCCGGTTTTTGTTTATGATATATTTCTAGATTACTCAGAATAAACATTCTGCCCCCAGGATCAATCGCATAATGAGGAGAGGGTTTTTCAAATGACATAATATTAGGCGGAATGTGAACTTTAATTTATTGATTTAGGTACCTACTGCGAGTGAATGTAGGTAGAGTTCCATTGTTGTGCAGTTGCGGTTATTTTGGATGCATACCTGAAAGATCATACACGCTTGAAGGTTTCTATGATATAAAATAGTTAATTCCATTTTGCATATTACGTTTTGCACTTATTTGCATATTACGTTTTATCCTTATTTCTATCTAATTAAAAAGTTCGTGAGCTCCACGAATGGCTGCAAAACAATGTCTTTAAAATCTAGGTTACCATTTCTGACCGCCACTGTACCTTCTCAGAAATTGAACCCCATGCATGATAATACCAATCAAAGGTGTCTTAGGCATCTAAGGTTTATAAAAGTGATTGAAAATTTTATGTGATTTTCGATCTTTACGGACAGGCTCCATAAGATTTTTTTGACTTAAGGGGCCGTCCATTCATTACGTGAGACATTTAGGGGGAGGGGGTAGAGCCAAATCTCACCAAATCTTATGTGGGGGGAGGGGGTGTCCCGGAAAATCTCACGTAAATTTTTTTCCGCAAGAAACAGTGTAATTTTTCAAGAAACTGGGTTAAAATTAAGTAAAAAATATTTCTCCACTTAAATAAGTACAATCATACCTACCTCCGTTTTAATATTTATCGAATATTGGCGTATTTTCTGTCTGTTTAATAGGTAGGATTAGGCCAAAAAATCTCTCTTGAGATTTTGGGGGGGTGTCGAGCAAAATCTCATAACATCTCACCAAGGGGGTCGAAAAATCGCCAAAATCACCTCACGTAATTAATGGACTCCCCTTAAGTCAAAAAAAATCTTATGGAGCCTGTCCGTAAAGATCGAAAATCACATAAAATTATCAATCACTTTTATAAACCTTCAATGTATGCAAACTGGCTCAAAACACCAGCATTATTCAGAAAACTAGAGGCCTAAGTATACGCAAGACCATTCCTGGTTCCGAAGTTCCTTTTTCCGGATAGTTGGAGGCATAAACCCCTGCATAAATCAGGCAACACTGTCACCCAACAATAGCTAACACGAAAATTGCGATTTACCAATACTGAATGCATTTGCTGCATGCGATTTTCATTGTGCTAATGCTAAGGAGGGTGTAAGTTGCTATTTGTAGTTTTTCAGGGAAATATCGTTTATATTGAAAACGTAATTTAGGTCTTCTTTGTTAAGGTACAAGTAACTTAAGATTTTACCGACTTAGTAGACAGAAAAAAATACACCAAAAATTTATGGTTAAAAGTGTTTCAAAACTATAGGTTATAGATGACGTAGGGACCATTTATAATATAAAATAATATCATCCTATGTATAATAATACACCCTGCCTACTAAACACATAAAATCAAAGTTTTATTGTTCATATTTGTGATTTGTGAGTGTTGGCTGGCCGTATTAAATAAAGTACCTGGATGCCCGAGCCTTGCTCGGTATTTTTTTATTTTTTTTATAAATTGTGTTTTTTGGAAATTATGATACTTTTAGATGCGTTCATCGTTTAGGCATTTGTAAGTTAACACGTGCATTAAGAAGACACAAATAATATAAATAAACAATTGATTTTCTTAGTCTAACCTCAAAGCAAACACTCATTGACTTCGTGTTACTTAACAACGCCATCTACTGGAATAATTTTATTGCTCACAAAAAATAGTATTATTATTCGCCAATAGATGTCAGGAAGAGTCATATTAAAAAAGAAGTAAGTTTATGTTTAAGTTGATTATCGATAAAACACGAATGAAATGACATTTTCTAAAAATGATTCCTAGCTAGATCAATTTATCGCCCCCGAAACCCCCTATATACTAAATTTCATGAAAATCGTTGGAGCTGATTCCGAGATTCCAAATATATACAAGAATTGCTCATTTAAAGATATAAGATAAACTAACCTTAACATCTACTAACCCTCATTTGCAACGATGGTAGAATCCGTAGAACCACTGAAGACGAACCACTAAAAGAACCTTTCTTCTACAAAGTATCTCCGAAAACTTCCTTTCCTCTACTACCTTTTGCGGAAGCGAGCTCAGTAATCCGATTTTACACCGAAACTTGTACACTTGAACAGTTCAGCATAAAATATTTTGTCACGAACCTTCTTTGTAGACTCGACTAGGAACTAAGAATTACTTGGGTAGAAACTTGTAAGGCAAAATAGTAGAAACTAGCGATCCGCCCCGGCTTTGCACGGGTGCAATTTAGAAAATATACCCTCGCACTGGTACTGGGCGTGTGGCTAGTATAGCCTTTGTCACTCCCGAGTAATGTAGCTTCCCAACGGTGAAACAATTTTTCAAATCAGTCCAGTAGTTTCGGAGCCTATTCAATGCAAACAAACGATCAAATCT
>JAPQVW010000216.1:0-35638 GCA_028535905.1 Quercus berberidifolia
AAAAAAGGTAATTAAATTTACAAATTGGTTTTAATATAAATAAATAATGTCGGACAATCCACACAGCATCATCTAAAACACAGTACAGATACGATATTTAGTATAAGAGTCTTTTGATAGTAGGGAATCCGCTCCCTATCAGAACGGATGAGAACCATTTCGAACTGAAACAAAGGCGATCAACATTTTAACAAAAATATGAGTGAAAATCGCACAAATGAAATACATTAACCTATTTAACTCAAATAATATGTAGCCTATATGGAGTTGAAAGTAAAATTCACCCGTATCACTGAAATTAAGCAACTCAACCGGACATACCCAAAACTTTCATCACATTTCCTTCTAAATATGCCTGAGTGGTTCGCAAGATGTTTAAATAAACCTGCCAAGTGCGAGACGCCTTGCACACGAAGGGTTCCGCGCCACCGTATAATTTTTTTTCGCAGAAGAAACCCTGATAACAGTTTTTTTATGGATCGATAAAAAAGCGAAAAGTCAACATCACCCGGTCACCCATCCAAGTAATGACCGCGCTCAACGTTGCTTAACTTCGCTGATCGGTACTCAATGTGCTATGGACGTTGCCACCCGTAATTATTAAATTTATTTTATTTTTAATATTTGTTTTTAGTTGTTACCCTGTCAAAATCTGCTATCTATTACGATTCAAGAGATACAACCTTGAAAAACGTACAGCAAAAATAGCCCCCTTTAATTTTAATATACATTTTATTTTTATTATTTGTTGTTATACTGACAAGGGAATTACACATTCTGTAAAAATTCCAATTTTATATAGCTCTTACGCAAATTTATATAGCTTTTACGGTTCACGAGATACAGCCCGCTGACAGACGGACAGACAGGGTCCCGTTTTAAACCTTCGGGTACGGAACCTTAAAAACGATCAATATAGCTTCACACTCGTTAGGTCGGGTTAAAGGCCGACCGGAGTAGGTATTGTTGATCCTTCTTGATATAAATGAAAAGGTAGAACGGTCTATTCATTCTAAGAAATAGACCTTTTTGGGTAAAAACGATCCTAAATTTTCAAGTCTTTGTTGAATGAAAAAACTTTTTGTTAGTAGGTTTGTTATTATTATTATGTATAATAAAACATATCTATATATTTAATACATTGTATTATGTGTATCAGTCATCTAGTACCCATAACACAAGCTCTGCTTAGCTTGGGGCTAGATGATGCTGTGTGGATTGTCCGGCATTATTTATTTATTTATTTATTGCGTCTAATAAAGTTCAATCTGATAAAGCAAATGAGATTGAACTTTATTAACAACGAAAATTACAATTAAAGAATAGAAACAAATTAAATCTAGTATTGTCAATTTAAAGAGTTGAGCTAACTGCAGACTTTTGCAAACAATCTAGAGGTATCTCAACTTATGAGGTTAATAAGTTAGGTTTAGTTAAATGCAATGAAATATTATAGTTAATCCTTAGTAACCATAATATTTCATTGCATTTAACTAACCATCGTGCATTGGCTAGCATTACATCTATTTTGTAGAGTTTTGAAGTGTTCAAAAAACGTTGAAAAAAAAGTATTTTTTAATCTTTTTCCCACCGCTGCTGCTTGCGAGATTTCTAACAAGAAACTGACAAAAATCGACTCTCGCTCTCCGTATCCAAAACGCTTCGGTTAAAACAAAGAAAAATAATTGGGGACGCTTCCGACTGGTATTGATATGAATGAGTTGAGCTACCTGTAGATTGTTCTAAACTAAACTGAAAGAGTTGAGCTACCTGTAGATTGTTTGCAACAATCTGCACTTAGCTCAGCTGTTTAAATTGTAAATACTAGTTCTAATTTGTTTCTATTATGGCGACCGATGTGGCGCAGCGGGCGAAGGTCTGCCTGCGAAGCGGAAGGTTGCGGGTTCGATTCCCGCCCGGAACAAATATTTGTGCGCTCCACAGAAATTTGTTCCGGAGGTCTGGGTGTTTACTATATATAATAAAAAAAATATCTATCTATGTAATATATTGTATTATGTGTATCAGTCATCTAGTACCCATAACACAAGCTCTGCTTAGCTTGGGGCTAGATGATCCTGTGTGGATTGTCCGGCATTATTTATTATTTATTTATTATTATTTGATTAGAAAAATAATAAACTGCTGCACAAGAAAATTGTGCAAATTAACTATTTAATGGCTCACGTAAAAGCTATCGAGCCAATTTCAGACTCAGGCTGCTCTTTATCCCTATAATCTTCGGTAAAAGTCTTGTAAAAGTGCTCAGACATGTCCCATAAAGATTTACAAGCCGAACCAGCAGGCCTAGCATAGCGTTTCTTGTCTAGGGTAGAATAGAGAAAAATTACGTCACTTCGTCATCGAATGCGTAAAATATATGAAATTCATTCCTTCAACTTCAATAATGTACGCAATGTATGACGATGCGATGTCATTTTTGTCTATTCTACCCTCGACAAGAAACGCTATGCTAGGCCTGCTGATGCACACGGTATCCATATTGTCATACTTCCGTACTTATCACACTAATATTATAAATACGTTTGGATGGATGGATGGATGTTTGTGGCTTCTTCACGCCAAAACTACTGAACCAATTGAGCTGAAATTTTGCATAGTTGTAGCCCTAGACCTAGAATTAAACTTACTTTTTATCTTGGATAAGGGCGTGCGAAACCGCGGGCAGCAGTTAATAAATAAATTCGAAAGTCATTCTGTCGTGTGTTACCTTTTCAGGACTGTAAGAAATACGACGCAAAATAATACTTTGTTAATAAAGAAAACCACAGTGAAAGAATAGAAACAAATTAGAACTAGTATTTACAATTAAAATAGTTGAGCTAACTTCAGACTGTTGCAAACAATCTAGAAGTAGCTCTTGGACAGTTTAGTTGATAAAAGTGGTTTCTAAATTTTCACAAGGGGGAGGGGGGGTATATTAGATAGATAAAGAATTTATTTGTTTCATACTAAAGATACACATACATTTTACATTAATTTAAAAAAAAAATAAGCTATTTAGGTTTAGATTATTATAATATAGTGATATTGTGAGATATCACGTGTATGAATTTTTTTTTCATTGAATGCATACGTGATCGCTCAACCAGACGAACAGAATTTTTTATCACGATATCTTGCTTAATTTTCCTGTATTGAAGAAGATCCTCTAAAATATCTGGTAAAATATTTACTTTGACAAGGTTCCTCCCCACCCGGATACACCTCGCTACCCGGATGCCCGGATACTCGGACGATTTTCTTATTCCTACGCTCCAGTGAACTTTGTAGATTTAACGAGGATTAGGTTATTTTGTACTCCAGCTGTGGGCTTAGAAATGTATTACACTGAGAAAAATAATACAGGGTATAGTTCTGAGAGCCGACGTCATAGAAATTTTGACTGCGCAGTAATACTCGTACGTGTACCACTGTCAACCTCAGCTCACTGTCAAACCTAACCTCTAAAGATCTAAACTAATAAAATATAAACTAAGTCCTAGATTGTTGGAAAATGGGGCACTTACCCGAAGTGCACCGACTATAAAAAAAAAACATTTATTTTCCGAGTTCAACAATAAATAAAATTACTATCCAGCAGGGCGAGTCTACTTGACGATAGTATCGATGTATGAGACGTGGTCGTGACGTCTCCTTTTTCTATGGGATTTGGTACAGCGCAGACATGGAATACGATACAAGATACTTTATTGTACAACAACAAAAACACATTAATATACAAATAGACATGATAAAAGACATACACTATGGGCGGCCTTATCGCTTAGAAGCGATATCTTGCAGGCAACCTTTGGATGGAAAGAATTATATGAATTTAAGAAAGGTATCAAGGTAAGGTATATCAAGAGTTGTCTAAAATAAATAACTTTATAAATACCTAACAAAAAGCATAAACATAAATAAATATAAACAAAACAATATCTAAATAAATATATAAACGTAGGAGCAATAATAGACTACATAGATACATACACACATAAACAAATAGTACCGGTATTCACTTTTCTGATAAGAAAAAATCCTTGATACGAGCTTTGAAAACTGATAAAGATGATTTTCTGATGGATTCAGGTAGTGCATTCCACAACCTTATGGCCTAGTTGGAAAATTATTAGGAAGAGAACTACACTAGGTACTAAAAATGAGACGTCACGATCACGTCTCTTTATTATCGTCAAGTAGACTCAGAGCTTAGACTAACTTTATCTTATATCTTTAAATGAGCAATTCTTGTATATATTTGGAATCTCGGAATCGGCTCCAACGATTTTCATGAAATTTAGTATATAGGGGGTTTCGGGGGCGATAAATCGATCTAGCTAGGAATCATTTTTAGAAAATGTCATTTTATTCGTGTTTTATCGATAATCAACTTAAACATAAACTTACTTCTTTTTTAATATGACTCTTCCTGACATCTATTGGTGAATAATAATACTATTTTTTGTGAGCAATAAAATTATTCCAGTAGATGGCGTTGTTAAGTAACACGAAGTCAATGAGTGTTTGCTTTGAGGTTAGACTAAGAAAATCAATTGTTTATTTATATTATTTGTGTCTTCTTAATGCACGTGTTCACTTAAAAATGCCTAAACGATGAACGCATCTAAATGTATCATAATTGCCAAAAAACATAATTTATAAAAAAAAAAAAAATACCGAGCAAAGCTCGGGCATCCAGGTACTTTTATTTACTCGTATTAAAATAAATAATAGATTCAGGCGTTACTTTGCGGAAATCCATTGAAAAATATATGGAAGATAAATATTTAGTAACAATTCCGCGTAAAACCTTCTCTGATAAGATTTAACAAAATGTAGTCCGTGTGTAAAAACCACACCAACTAAACAATGGAAAAATCTATCAAATCAAGTCGTCAAACGACGTCGACGACTTATACGACTATATTTATCTTCCATATATTTTACTCGTATTATAAAACATGTTGATAATTCAATTTTGTTCTAAAATTCTTTATTAACAAAGAAAATTACAATCAAATAATAGAAACAAATTAGAACTAGTATTTACAATTGAAACAAAATTAAATTTTGTTCTAAAATGTATGTATCATTTTATTTCATTCTATAATTTATTTAAATAAATTAATTAATAATGCTGGAATCAACCAATTCAATGTGAACACTGTGTGATCTGCACACAGTTTTCACACTAAATTGATTGATTGGCTATTTTTGACGTTATTATTCCCAACATAACCCTGATAAAAAAATGCAATGTCAAACTTGATCACCCATGCATGATTTGAGTACCATTTCTTGCAATTTTACTTAGTACCACAGAATAACCATATTATTATAGTACTGGAGGCCCTAGGAGTTTTTGCCAGAAGAAACAATGTCACTTCCCATTAGAATAAAACTAGGATTTTTATTGTCTCTGACAATCCCTTTCCTCTAAACCGCAAAAATGCTTTCCTGCTTTTCCAGTAATGCTGATTTAGACGGACATCTTTATGCAACCCTTGTAAGGGACGGTGGTTTATGAGAGTTTTAAATGGGGGCGACGTTATCACCTCTTACTTTGTTGTTAAGTGGACTTTATGCCATAAAGTACGTACAAAAGTATCACTGAAAACCTCTCGAGCAAAGATATAAAAAATAAATCAATAAACAGACGTGACTTTGTCTGATGGGTAGAATTCATTCTTCTAATTTTATTTTAAATTGAAAAGGGCAACTCCAGCGAAACTCGGAGTAGAAAGTTTGTTTGTAAACACACCTTCAATGCTGTCAGCAAAATCAACGTTAAGAAAGTGATTTTTAGATATTTACAATTAAGAATTTTGTTTTAAAGATCAAGCTACACACGCCGATGCATGTAGCCATAATAATCTAATTGAGTTTGACTATTCATTGGACTTCAGGTAGCGAATCCTTAATTTCGATTTCTTCGGTGTGTTAAGATTCGTCGCTATTAGGTACAATTAAATCTTTAGCAAAGCTTTTCCGCTTACACAGAAGCTGACTCTCTGCACTTATTTTTCCATCATACTTATATTATAAATGCGAAAGTTTGGATGGATGGATGGATCTTTGTGGCTCCTTCACACCAAAACTACAGAACCATTTGAACTGAAATTTTGCAAATATGTAGACCTGGAATAAAAAATAAGCTACTTTTTATCCTGGATAAGGGCGTGTGAAGCCACGGGCAGCAGCTAGTTATAAATAAAATAATAAAAATCTGTTATTTCTCAACATGCCAAGAATCTTTACCAATCCATCGCAGAACTTTGACCATAATTTTCTTTGTTCTCAGGTGAGACAAAACAAGACGAGACAACGCATCGTAAAGGTAAACTTTGAAACGTATTCAAACTTTTTCCATTCCAATAGATCGCTTTAGCTATTGGAAATCCCATCTGTGTAACTTTTTGAGTTTGTTCAAATCTTGAAGAACCCTATTCAAAAGATAACTGCAGTTAAAGTTACGCTCGCCTATCTACTAAACTAAACGATTTTTAAAACTGAAAATTTGTATCAGTACTATTTTGTATTACACCATTTTCAAGTCATTATTCTTTGAAATTTTTCAAAGAAGTAACATACAAAGCAACTTGATATAAAGTTGCGATCGTCTTATGCAATTCTTTGACTTACAGAAACTTATTGTCCTGGATACGAGCTTACATTCAGCGCGAGTGAATTTTTGACAGCCTTAAAGTTACTTTAAACTTTACCTTATTTAAGTTGTACTTAACTATTATCATCATCTGTCTGGACAACAATTTAGTAGATAGTGCTATAAAACAAAGTTACAAGAGAAACAAAAAAGAGAAATATAAAATTAATAAATAATTCGTGTGTTTGCTATTGACATTAATAAATACACATTATAACCAGAGTAATTATAGTATTTACATGAATAAATACATATTATAAACATAGTAAAATATACTAGTCACATTAATACTTACTTAAATATACAAACATAATCAATTAAATATACATATATACGTCCCGAATTTATTATTGCAAAAGAAAGTAGTTATGGACTGGTGGTCCATAACTACTGCTGACCAGCTGTCAATCAAAAACACATTTTTCGATACGACAAAAACATAGTCAAATAACAATAAATTAAAAAAAAAAACTTTTTTTAAAACAAGCTTTTATTCAAATTTCAGTCAAAACTCGATGAGAATACGTCGTTTCGTATAGTAGTTCCTATGGCCTCCCTCCGGCTCCATCATCAGGACCTTGGTCATCATCTGGGATCAAAGTGCTCGAGAAGACAAATCCATCGAACCCAAACTAGACGGGGCTACGTTGTTTCGTTTAGGAGTTCCTATGTCTACTTTTTGCCTTCTGCGATGCCGTCATCAGACCAGCTCGATGGTGCCATAACATTGAATTGTCACCGAACTTACATACATAAGTATGCCAAATCAGTTCCATCGGTTGAGGATAACTGGTCTAAAATTAAGTTGCAAAATTCCACCCGAACATATGTAATAACATACATAACATTGCAAGTTATAATATAAAAGCTTGTAAAAACACAGTTTTTGATACGAAAAAAACATCGTCAAAAATGCAAAATTGTACATATTTCCTTCATAAAACCAAAGCATCCAATCTAGAATGTGTTGAGTCACTTGACTATCTGTTTTATCGCCAAGGCTTTCTCTAAACGACACCGATATAGGAGGCTCACGGTAATCACTTGGGATAACATTATAACGGGTTCGACGCCGCTCGGGTGCACTTTATGGCATGTGCTAAGCTCTCGTTATTGATGCTGGACCACTTTCATTATCGTTTGAAAAGCGAAGCCACTTTTGATGATAGATGAGTCTTTCCGTCGGAACAGGAAAATATACTAAAGCTCAAGAGGTTTTGTTATTTCGTATTATATCACACACTCAGGCGTTAATTCATACCCATACTAATAATGGAATTACCACGAATTACGATAGTAACTCTGCCCTCTCGGTTTACCCTCTCTCTTTCTCTCTCTCTCTCTCTCTTCACGGCTAAAAAGATCAACGAGACGATAGTATTGAGACGTCAACGTGACGTCTCCTTTCCTTCACTCAATAACTTTATTTCAGTTGGCAATTATTATAAAGTAAGAAATAAAGTGTTATTGTTTTTCTCTTCACTTCAATTTTTTGTCCACTAGTGGAAAAAGTGAAAAAGAAACCACTAGCACATTCACATGTCACTTATGTGTCTAATACATTTCTGTTTTATCTAACTAAATATAATGCGATTTTAGATACATCTGTCGTGCGGACAAGGACATACGCAAATGAGACGTCATGTGATCATGACGACTCATTTGCGTATGTCCTTGTCCGCAAGACGTGATCGTCTTGATACTATAGTCAATCGGACTCAGGGACTGGTTGGTAAGAAAAAAGAAACAGGCTACGTACCTACTTGTTTTTGCGGATAAACGGAAGACCCCATGGGCAGAAACCAGTCATATGTAACCACATTAAAGTGTCTTATCAATCGACCGTGATTCGAATCGAAGCGATTACTACGTTTTATTGATCAAGCGTATAAAGATTTATACGGATTAGGTAGCCACCACACAAACAAACCTATTTTTACCTCCTTATCAGAATAAATATGTCGTTTATTATGGAACATATAAACCATGGTTACATGGTTAAAAAATTAATACGATCCCATCTGCAGAAGTTTTATAAACTGTGTCGCAGATGAAAACTCCCTCCTTCGAAACTAAAGTGGATAGAGTTCCAAAAATAATACAAAAATAGGCAGGTAAGCTACTTATGTGCCTACTTATTATTTTAAGAAAGGTTATAATTTAGTTTTAAGAAAACAATTTAGTTTTAAGAAAACAATTTAGTTTTAAGAAAACAATTTAGTTTTTATAAACAATTTAGTTTTTATATTATATTTTGTTTTAAGAATACTTTATAATAACTATTGACGGGTTTTTATCGCGTTTATTTATAAATTTTTCCCGAAGTTTCTACAAGTTTACTCACTATGGTGGTCACGGGATCATTGGTGTACTGGAGCTACCGCCTCTGCGAAGTGGGGGCAGTATTTTTCGTAACTACCCTCACTTGGTCTTGTACAGTACACCAGTCATCCCGTGACCATGACAGTGTGTAAACCTGTCAAAGGTTCGAGAAAAATTTGTAAATAAAAGCGATAAATACCCGTTAAATAGGTATAATAACCTGTGATGTAAAAATTTCATACATAAGTGCCTTTGTTTACCAAAAAATATCTCGGATTCCAGAATCGAGTAAGGTACCTACATTACAGATAATTACTGATATAGGCTACCAACAGAAAAACCGTTCATCATAATCATCAGCCTATACTAGTCCACAGCTGGACATAGGCCTCCCCTAATGAGCGTCATACCCTGTCTTCAGCATCTGCCCGCAGTCTTTCGCAGGTCGTCCACCCACCTGACCGAAGGGAATCGTGCACTAAGTTTGCCAAGTCCCGGTCTCCACTCAGGAACACGTTTACCCCAGAGTTTGTCGGTTATTTCGCGAGATATGGCCGGCAGACTGCCACTTCAGCTTGCTAATTCTTGGTATGTCGATAACTTTGTTTCTCTGTCGGATGTAACAAACCATTACGACCTCCAAAATTACCATACAGATTCCAACAATAGTCTAACTAAAGTTCAAGTCCCATTGTGGTAGTAAAATAAAGCCGTTTCCACACCGGCCAAGAACATTACCCTTGACGTCTTGCGAATGTGCCAACTGCACATTATGTATTATGCAGCCTCTGTGTCTAATTGCTTCATGCACGTTAGAGTACGCTGTCTTGGGCTTCACAAATATGTAGGTTATAATACTGCCCGACTTTTAAAGGACATATGAAAATAAAAAGTACGGCAAGTAATTACATATTCTCTCCACCTCAGGAGCGCGAGCAAGGACTTCGATTAGAATCGTTAAGCACCGATTTTGTTTCTGGTGTTATAATGGAAGAAACTCGGTAAGGGGCCTTCCATTAATTACGTGAGATATTTAGGGGGGGGGGGGGGGGGTCGAGCCTCACGTATTTTTTTCCATCCCCCTCCCCCTGTAGACTGTAGTGAGCAGCCTTTTTAAATTGGTAAGGCATGCCATGTTTAGCAAACCAAGGAAGCTAAGATAATGATCTAAAAACATTATAAGTTTTTAAAACAAGTGATGACCACAAACGAGACATCATATAATGAACGGCACGCGAAGCGACCCGCGAAATTTTTTATGACTAGGCTGTGCGTGTGAGTTGTCGATTTCTTCCCAAGTGTGAGTTGTCGTTGATCTTGACACCCTAAGAGGCGCCAGGATGGCACCCCTCGGAGCTTGGTACCTGGGGCGACCTTGCGCCGCTAGTGACCGACCTTTTTTAATTTTCATATCACTGTATAAAATTTTAAAAAAAACTGTCAAGACGAAGCAATCACGACCGCAAACTTTTCACTGGTGGATGCAAACTACAACATAAAAAACACACTAAAGTTATCATAGAAAACTTTCTTCGTTCGAACGATGAAGTTATAACAGTAATTAATATTATTTTACTTTAGCGCGAAACTTAACTTGCTTACGAAACTTGGGAAAATGTGATCAGGACGTCTAGAAGGTATGAGTTTGCAGAATACCAAAACGGAAAAAGTATTCGAGAACGTGTCAGTTTACTACTGCTGACTTGTCAAAGTTGGCACCCATACTGCCAAAATGCAACAAATCACTCAACTTCAACTTCTTCTGTTATGGCGCTGCTTGCTTTACGCCACGACTCTGCCAATGTCTGTCAATGTAGGAGTGTCATAAACTTCGAAAACAGAATATTATCGGTTTATCGAACTAAAATACGTTTCTGTCATTTTCTGTCATTTATTGTTTTTGACAGAAACTGAAAGTGTGTGGTGTGAAAGATCACTATTTTTTTCATATTTTGTCATCATTTGACTATTTTTTTTATATTTGTAAAGAAGTTCTCACTATTCTATGAAAAATATATAGAAATAGATCTAATGAAAAATAAAACTCTCATAAGATCCATCATGGATCTAGTCGAGGGATCTAAAGAGAATAATCATCCTTAATTTTGCTTCAAAATGTTGCAATTCGATGAAACTATTTGATCGCTGTCATATTACGAAAAGCAGTTCCTCTCTGTATCCCATAGGAGCGCTGCTAGGAGCTTACTAAATGTATGAAAAGAAACAAGTAAACTAAGCAAAACTCATACTAAGGCCTCAGTATCCTTTGGCCGATATTACTGTGGTAGGTTAACTTGGAAACTAGAAAACACTGCTGTGTAAAACGACTAGCAATTCATTTTTCTTTGATCTATCCAATAGAAAGAAGCAATAATAGTGTTTAGAGAACTGCACATTTTTCATTTTTCTACAACGTTATATCTTTTCACAGTTGAGAGTTCCGGCGTGATAAATCTTGTCTCAGAGCTATTTAGAACTTCCACTTCGAACCTCACCACCTCGTAATAAAGTTCAGTAATTTAACAAAGTTGCTGGTATGTGTGAAAAATATCTTCAACGCTGTGAAGTTTCAGTTTTGTTATTTTTACACAGCGCCTCTTCTACTTACTTTATCAAAGGTAGGGTAAGGATAGGCAGATTCCATAAATAAACAACTGTACCTTAAATTTTTGACATTTGCAGTCATTTGCTGTAATTTTTGTTAAACAAAGGAAACGACTACGCTATTCGGGCTGGAGTAACGCCTTAATTAACAAATATAATACATACCACATACATACCTATATAGTTTTCAACTTTTTCAATTATTTTCTCACCACAATCCTGTGCGCAAGAGTTTGCGGGTTTGATTACCGCCTCAGAACAAATAAGTTTTGCAGATATTTTTTTCGGGTGTATTGAGTGTTTTCAATATAAAATAAAAAAAATATCTACCTATGTACCTATTGTACAAAGATTATGAGTTATCTAGTACCCACAACACAAGCTCTGCTTAACTTGGGTCTAGATGATGCTGTGTGTATTTTCCAGCATTATTTATTTATTTATAGTTACCCAAATTGTACATAGGTAAATTATTAAATATACTTAGGTAGTGGTGTTACAATTACATCCTACGCTAGTCACCCGCTTCGATTTCCAACTGAACCTTATTCAAATCTCCCTCGGGGTTTCGCTTGGCCAAGCTGAATAAGAAAAACTACTCCACTATTGACAGAATAAACTATGATTCTTTTACCACTAGTCGTTTCCATTGGGAATAGCTTTATTTAACAGCTAGATAGTGAAATAATACTTTTAACCGACTTCGATAAAAGAATATTAGAAAAGAATATTATAAAATACTAGCTATTCGCCCCGGCCTTGCACGGGTGCAATTTAGAAAATGCAAAAGATATACCCGTGCGAAGCCGGGGCGCGTCGCTAGTATAGCCTATGTCACTCCCGAGTAATATAGCTTACCAACGGCGAAAGAATTTTTCAAATCGGTCCAGTAGTTTTTGAGCCTATTCATTACAACCAAACAAACAAACAAACAAAGTTTTCCTCTTTATAATATTAGTGTAGAAAAATAAATAAAATAAAATCAGTTTAATGCAGGCACAAAAGACCCATATCACATACAGAAGTACAGAGCACACAATAGAAACATTTAATAAAATAAAAGATTATACTTAATTAAAAAATTAAAACTAAACTAAAGGTATCTATTTTTTATTTCTGTCCATGTGGACCGAAATCCAGTGTCTGTATATGTATACGTCTGTATATGTTATATATTGGGCTGTATGTATGTTTTTTTATGTAGGTAAATATGTTCACCGATTTTTTCGTCAAATGTGGGTAGATTTTGACGATACCTTTAGTTTTGTACAAAATTATCTACCGCACAGATTAGTTGTTTGGATTCGAAATAGCTTCATTAAACAGCTATATAGTGAAATAATACTACATAGAGCTACATATAAAAAAAATAACAAATTCAGTCTCTACAATCGTTTGTGTGCATTTTTGCAGAAGTTTATTGACTGGTTTCAAAGAAATACTAGCTCCGCACGTAAATCGCATTACAGGTACTAGTTGGCTCTCAGGGACTAAAAGTCACAATATCACACTGTTTAGATGGATGGATTAGTGTATTTTTGTTACTTCTTCACGCCAAAACTTCTGTAATTCATTATTGTACACAATAATACATATGTATAATGAACTATTTTAACAAGATATGTACATAGGTGAGCTTAACCCTGAAAGAGTTTTCTTCCAGCACACCTTAGAGTCATAGGAAAGGAAAAGAAACAGGTAGAGGAAGTGTACAGATAAACTTCTGAACGGATGAGGCTGAAATTTTGCATAGATGTAGTTCTAGACCTGGAATAGCACATAGGCATATTTTTCATCCCATAAATCTGTTCCCATAGACTAAAATGAATCGGGATTGAAGACTTCCATTGAGGCATCAACCCTGTCCACACCTACAGAAAAGCTGAAACGAAACTCTCAATCATATTGACGACCTCTGTGGCGCAGCGGGCGAAGGTTTGCCTACGACGCAGGAGGTTGCAGGTTCGATCCCCGCCTGTTTGTACTATCTCCAAATAATTTGTTCAGGGTGTTCTGTTTTTCTATGTATAATAAAAACATATCTATGTAGTATAACGTTTTAAGTATATCAGTTATCTAGTACCTATAACACAAGCTCTGCTTAGCTTGGGGCTAGATGATGCTGTGTGAATTGTCCAGCGCTATTTCTTTTTTTTTTTTTTTTTGACGACCGATGTGGCGCAGCGAAGGTCTGCCTGCGACGCTGAAGGTTGCGGGTTCGATTCCCGTCCGAACAAATATTTGTGCGCTCCACAGAAATTTGTTCGGAGGTCTGGGTGTTTACTATGTATTATAAAAAATATATATGTATGTATCTATGTAATACATTGTATTATGTGTATCAGTCATCTAGTACCCATAACACAAGCTCTGCTTATCTTGGGGCTAGATGATGCTGTGTAGATTGTCCGGCATTATTTATTTATTTATTTATTTAATCACCAAAAGTCCAGCTCCGGTACTTCAAGAAGTTGGGCTGGTTTACTCTCGGCCGGCTTACATGGCCCCACACGTCTGAGGGATGATCCCAGTTAACGGGGTCACGAAGGTCTAGACGACACCTCACTCGTCTTGAAGAGACAGACCCACCCACTTACAAAAGAGAACGTATTGGATCGTACATCGACTAGACAGCCGAATGGGAAACATTTTCGAGCGTTGCGTCACAAAAAACTAATTTCTAGAAGCCACCTAACTCTTCTTGAAGAGACCCACCCACTTACAAAAGAGAACGTATTGGATCGTACATCGACTAGACAGCCAAATAGGAAACATTTTCGAGCGTGCGACACGAAAAACGAAGTTCTAGAAGCCACTCGTCTTGAAGACACCCACCCACTTACAAAAGAGAACGTATTGGATTGTACATCGACTAGACAGCCAAATAGGAAACATTTTCGAGCGCACTTCTCAAAAAATCTAGATAGATTCCCCACTAGACACCGGAATCAATGTAAACTTTATGTAAACAGAATTCTATCTCTTGCGTATATTCTACTGGTATTTGATAGATATTGGGTTTTAGCTGTCGCAGCATTTGTAGCCGATATTCAGTCTACATTTCAATGGTACGGGAATATTTGAAGCGTTATATTGCTACGTAGTTCAATTAAAATGCACGATACGAGTACTGACTTTGGAGAATTACTGCAAAGCATGTATTTAACCGGCTTTGTGCAACCCATGTGCTAGTGTTAGCTCTACAGTGCGCTGTATTCGATATCTCAAGTTAGGAATACGGAGAAATAGCTTTTCAATTGTTTCGTTGCAAAGGCAACTAGCCAGATAGCCAGTTGCCGAAAGATAAGTAATAAGGTAGGTAGGGTACTTTGATTGTCGGTCAATTGGTATTAGGGTATCTACTCGTTGTTTTGAGTCATCTTTAGGTCGGCTGGTGTTTTTTATTATTTTACTCCTTTGACAGACCATGACTTTAATTTTGATGATCGAAAATCCTTAAGCTTTTAGAACGTCGTTTTACAGCAAGTATGTTTCTTTTCATGTTTACGGAACTCTACCAACCTCTGAAAACATTTAAAATATACCTACTATTTACAAAAGTGAAAAGGGAAATTATTTACTGGAGGTTATATAATTCGTTAATTTTATACATGAAACTCGCTTCGGGTTTCAGGACCGTTGCGAATGTATTGTTTAATTCGCCGTGGTCGTATTAAAAAACAAAGATAAATCTTATATCTTTAAATGAGCAATTCTTGTATATAATTGGAATCTCGGAATCGGCTCCAACGATTTCATGAAATTTAGTATATAGGGGGTTTCGGGGGCGATAAATCGATCTAGCTAGGAATCATTTTTAGAAAAAGTCATTTTATTCGTGTTTTATCGATAATCAACTTAAACATAAACTTACTTCTTTTTTTAATATGACTCTTCCTGACATCTATTGGCGAATAATAATACTATTTTTTGTGAGCAATAAAGTTATTCCAGCAGATGGCGTTGTTATGTAACACGAAGTCAATGAGTGTTTGCTTTGAGGTTAGACTAAGAAAATCAATTGTTTATTTATATTATTTGTGTCTTCTTAATGCACGTGTTCACTTAAAAATGCCTAAACGATGAACGCATCTAAATGTATCATAACTTCCAAAAAACACAATGTATAAAAAAAAAACCGAGCAAAGCTCGGGCATCCAGGTACTAATAAATAATAATGGACAATTCACGCAGCATCATCTAGTCCCAAGCTAAGCAGAGCTTGTGTTATGGGTACTAGATAACTGATATACATAATACAATAATTTTACAACGATATTAGTTATATATAGAAAACACCCAGATCACTCGGAACAAATATCTGCAGATCGTACAAATATTCGTCCCAGTGGGGATTGAACCCGCAACCTCCTGCGAGGCAGGCGGACCTTCGCCCGCTTCGCCACCAAGGTTGTCAAATAAGTAAGAGAGAAGATAAGTATAAGAGAGAACTCACACCGTTTTTATTTAAGTTTTAAACTACATCCCTAAAGTAATCAACGCTACATTGCTGTATTCGACTGTATTAGTCCATTCTCCATAGTGCCCCGAGGAATAAACCAATTTACAAAATGAGGCAATTTGTGCTGGAAATAGCTCTTCAAGGCTCAGGTGAATCAATCTCGTGAACTTTGCCGCGTCAAAGTCAGCCTATTTATTTTCAGCGCTTGAAGCGCTCATCCATTTTAAAGAGGAATTTGAAGAACGCTGTTTAATTTTTAAAAGTCGCAATCTAGAATGATTATCGGTGCTTAGGTAGGTACCCATCGATAATGAATACTATGGATATGGTATACCTTCAAAAGAATCATGGCAAGAATTATGGACTACCTTGTAAATCGTTCGCATGGGTATCAATCGATAACTCCTGAATATCTGAATAAAACTGCATTTATCGTAGTTCGATATCTGTTGAATGAAAAATTAATGATTTTTTTAAATGCTGGTGAATAGCTACTTGGCCGAAGCTTGGATGATGAAAACCTATGAAAACTCGTAGAATCCGCCATTTTGTTTTTGACGTTGACAGTGCTACCGACCCTGCTGGTCACTATTCTCTCTGTGGTCCAAATCTATGCGATTTTATAAAGTTTTGTACCTACATCGATTTTTTTGTTTTATCGTTTTTAATTACCTTATTCGTAAGATTGTCGGTATGTCCTTCTCTACATAAAATTATGCTTAATAACTAGAAACTAGCTATGGTTTACCTCCAAAATTTGCCCGTATATACTTGTCTATGTATTTTATGCAAAAAATGGCGGCCTTGCTAGTAAATCGAACTGACAGCCACCAACTGACAGACCACAGCGACAACAGCAGATCTACCGATAAGAAAAGAATTTCATGGCAAAACATGGCAGACCATCCAAAGCTTTTTTTTCTTTATTAGATTAGGGCATCTCGTTATACGATAGGGTTTATTTTTTCATTATACCTACTCATGTACCTACCTGATAATATCAAATAGTTACTGTCACAATACTGTCGCAGTCTTTTGTTGCTTCGGTGGTTTCGGTAGATAATTCTTGATTTTGAATGAAATAGAAAGAGCGATAAAATACTATGGTTTAGCCAAAGATTTTTTCGTTCAAGAATGGGATCCAAAACAGACAAGTTTCTGTTACCAACAATAGATTTTGCTTCAAAGAACACTTGGTAGCTTCTGAAGTATAATTTCTCAGTCTTTGTTGAGAGCAAGCTCTATCACACTATCCTCGCCTAATTACCACATTAATTTCTACGAGCAAGTCTACCGTCGCTATTCGGTCTCGCCACGGCAGTAATTAAAGCAACCAAAAACATGACAATTTATGGCAACACTGGTGCGATAAATTAACCGACCGACCTCTGAGCTTACGACCTGTGTCAATGATGTTATTGTTGCCATGTTTCTGTATAAAATAAGAGAATCATAAATAACCTCCAGTAAATAATTTCGCTTTTTTCATAAATGGCGATGTACCTAGGGTAAACAAAAGCATAATACCGTTTGGTTAAAATATAAAACCTACATAATAAACTGTAAAAAAGACGTTTCTAATCATATTAAGGCCTAAACTCTAGTTGATTTTTGTATTTTTTAAGAAACATGGTAGAATGAATCTACACACCAAAGTTGCGGCCCCAAACAGCCCGGTGGGTACAGTGTCTTACCGCGGTTTAGTCGGCGATAAGTTGACAAAACACTATACATATTCATGTCGAAATCTTGCCACAAGTCGCTGGCTAGCAATGTCGCCAGCATGATTCTGCCGTCGACACCAACCGGTGTCACCACCAGCCGGTATCACCACCAGCCGGTTGGTGATGACGGGTTCGTTGAGTAGTCCTTAAAATTCTACTAATACTACTAACGAGTATAGGTACGTATATGTTGTGAAAAGGTATTCCGAATTTATAACAAAACCAAATTCGACATGGTTTTTGAACGCAACAAAACCGCCCGTGAAAAATATTAAAACCGGTGCTATGCAAATCGTGGTCACGTTCATAAATCTCTTTACACGCATGGCAACCCTTTTAACCTTTCACAGTGAACAAAGATTACAATATATTGTATACCTTGTTATATAGATATAGAGCACAATTTACAATGAACTTTATGGTGATTTATAATCTGTTGGGTGCAGATAAAGTGTTAAATTAAGCACTGAAATGGATAATACGCGGTTAAACGGTGTTATTTTTAAGGGATATTTATGTGCTTCTTAGGGTTCCGTACCTGAAGGGTAAAAACGGGCCCTATTACTAAGCCTCCGCTGTCTAACCGTCTGTCCGTCTGTCAGCGGGCTGTATCTCATGAACCATAGAAGGTAGATAGTTGAAATTTTCACAGAATGTGTATTTCTCTTGCAGCTATCACAACAAATAATAAAAGCTAAATAGATATTAAAATTATCTACTATTTTAACTCTACGTTTGTCAAGGCATGTATTTCTTGAACCGTAATAAGTAGACAGTTGAAATTTTCACATGGTTATATATCACTATTGTCGCTTTAATAACAAAAATACAAATTAAATAAATTTAATAATTAAGGGATTGAGTATCGATTGGTCGCGGTCAGTACTTGGATGAGTAACCGGGTCATGTTTGCTTTAAGTATGCTTTTTTTTTTTTTTCAATTTATCAAATAATTATTAATAAGTTTTTAGGGTTTTTGTTATCAAAAAGTTTTGTACGATGGTACCCTTCGTGTCTCGCACTTGGCCGGTTTATTTTTATTTAGACTTTGCAGTCTGTTAGAAATTAAATGAAAAAAGTTTATGAAACACGACACAAGACGTACTTAAATAAGAAAAACTAGGCTAGGAATTAAATAAATCTAAGAAATGAAAAACAAAAAAATAGTACATAAAAATCAAAATTTAACTAAGCCCTATGCTTCGACGACTGTGGCGCAGCGGGCGAAGGTCTGCCTGCGACGCGGAAGGTTCGATTCCCGCCCGGAACAAATATTTGTGCGCTCCACAGAAATTTGTTCCGGAGGTCTGGGTGTTTACTATGTATAATAAAAAAATATCTATCTATGTAATACATTGTATTATGTGTATCAGTTATCTGGTACCCATAACACAAGCTCTGCTTAGCTTGGGGCTTGATGATGTTGTGTGGATTGTCCGGAATTATTTATTTATCTTATTTATTTATGCTTAAAGACTTTGGTTACATATCCAAAGATCGCGGCTTAGTTATTGAAGTTTGTAACATGTGGCAAAAGCCTCTCTTCCCTCCTTCCATCCTGGTCCAGGGCGTCTTTTATAGGTATAATTCATAAATGTAATTAGTTGTACATATACAGGTACCACGTGAAGTCGCAGGCAGACCTCAGTCTTCTATAATTTACAGCTTGAAACGCGATGTCAATTTCGCGGTCACACGGAGTTACGTTCGTAATAAATCCGCCATGTTGTTTTCATAAACGCATTCCCTGCCCAGCCTCAGCAGCGGTTCGATCTGCTGCTCTTGAAGTTTACCATGTGTGTCAATCAATGTACTAACACATTCACTGCCCAGTCTCAGCAACTCAACAAGGTGCGTTCTAAATACGCGCTGTAAAATTTAATAATCAATGATCTTCAAAAATTGTCTCAACATAATTAATGTCATAACCTAAAATGCCTTACTATAAATGTGCGCCGCCACTACTGTACGAACTCCTGAAATAAAGTGTGATGGGCATTCAATGTATTACATTAAACAAAATAAAACAACCACAAAACATAAAACATCACACAATACTATCACACTTCACAAGGTTTTATGGACTGTGGTTATGTTCAAGCAATCTCGCATAATATGTTCATATAATTTATTTACCACAAAAACATTAGGTTTCAATTCAATTCATATAATTTATTTACCACAAATATATAATAAAAATAATAATCCAACATCCAATATAATATACACTCGAGAGCAATGAATCCGGGTCACTTAAAGAATGTTAAAAATCTCGGAAACTAAAAATGATAGGTTAATGCAATAAATTGTATTTAATAGACAATGTAATACTCCTTAAATGAAAGTAAAAAAAATATGAGTCACCATACATTTTATTAACACAAAATTACATAAAGAAAAAAACTGCTGATCTCTCCTTAAAACAAAAATAGGAAACATGAAATTTTTGAACTTTATTACGATTTTCTTGAATTTTAATACTTCGTATTGCCTCCTCGTGCTTCCATTACTGCGTTTACGCGGTTTGGCATGCTGTACACCAAGTTCCTTATAAGATTTTGGGGAATATTCTCCCATTCCTCTGTGAGAGCAATTTTGAGCTCACGAAGCGTGATTGGTGGAGGGTTTCGTTGTTTTACGCATCTGCCTAGCTCGTCCCAAGCATGCTCGATCGGGTTGATATCCGGGCTGCGCGCTGGCCACTCCATACGAGTAATGTTCATCTCTTGAAGGTAGTCATTCACAATCCTACCTGTATGAGGTCGGGCATTGTCATGCATAAATATAGCATCCTCACCTAAATTGACCATAAATGGACCAACGTGATCATTGAGGATTTCTTCCACATATCTTTCGCTAATTAAAGAGCCGTTTTCTATGATCACCAGCTCTGTGCGACTTTCAGAAGAAATTCCGGCCCACACAAGTACAGACTCACCACCGTAGGCTACTTTTTCTTCGATGCATGCTTGCTTGAATCTTTCCCTGGTCTTCGATACACTCTGTGTCTTCCATCGTGCTTGTAGAGCATAAATTTTGATTCGTCGGAGAACATAACTTTTGACCAATCTTCAATACTCCAATTTACGTGGCTATGGGCATATCTTAGTCTTGAAATACGATGCCCACGCTCCAGTTTAGGGCCGTTTGCAGGTCTAAGGGGTTTTAAGTTAGATTCAGCAAGCCGAGTCTTACTGTCCATGCACTTGGGTTACTTCCTCCGAGGCGTCGAAACTGATTTGTGAGTTCAGTTCCTGTGAGAAAGCGATTTCGAAGCATGGTGTTCACCAAGTATCGGTCTTCTCGTGCTGTGGTACACCTGGTTCTGCCCGTTCCTGGTCTGCGTAGGTTAGAACCAGTTTCTTCGTAACGTCGGAGAACTCTTTGTACTGTTGACAGCGACACACCGACAGTCCTGGCTGTATCGCGCTGACTCCGGCCGGTTTCCAGCATTGTAAGTATTCTGGTGCATTCTTCAGGCGTAAGCGACATAATTTCAGCTTGAATAATGAATATCAACATGGTTTATGTACCCACATAAATGACAAATTACAAACAAAAGCAAAACCAAATGCTGTAATTTCGTAGTTCCATCTTCGAAAGTGGCCCTTTTTCAAATTTGATTTTTTTATTATATAACTTTACAATAACTAAGAAGTTTTAATACCTTCATTTAAGGAGTATTACATTGTCTATTAAATACAATTTATTGCATTAACCTAGCATTTTTAGTTTCCGAGATTTTTAGGATTCTTTAAGTGACCCGGATTCATTGCTCTCGAGTGTAGTTAAAGACCGGGGGGCAGCCACAAATGAGATGGAAAAACGTCATCAAAAACATAGCCTAAAGTAGAAGAAAGTCTAAGAGTTTGAAGGATGCCTACACCAATCTCCTGGTCGACAAAGGCTAGAAAGAAGAAGAGAGAAGAAGATTAATAATCAGAAAACAATAAATAAATAAATAAATGAATAGCTGGTAAATACTACAATAACGTACATTAGTTACATATAACCTAGCAAACATTTATATTTTTGATTACTTCGATTATAAGTACAATGTTTAAATATTTATTTTTAGAATTATTATTATTATCTATCAAGTGCAAGAGTATAAAATAATAGAAACAACCACGAAACAACAAATTAAAAAGTTTACTAACAACTTACAAATCCATACTAATATTATAAATTTGAAAGTAACTCTGTCCGTCTGTGTGTTACGCTTTCAGGCCTTAAGGATTGTAATTGGGCATGAAGATAGGTGGTACCACAGGGACAGACATAGGCTACTTTTGATCTTGGATAAGGGCGTACGAAGCCGCGAGCAGCAGCTAGTATGGGATAACTTCATAACTTTGGAACTCGATAATCATTAAGCTCAACTTTGCTCCTATTACATTCCTCCTCCTCATTAGAACAAACAATCGATACGACTTTCTTCTGTCTTAGAGCACGGCCGCACTGAAAGATGGTATGAAAATGTGCGAGACCGGCCTCACTGCAAGCGTCTAGCTTAACTAGTCGCCTGGATGTAACGAGGCGATGGCTATTCTCTGGACTTTTACTTCCACAATGCCGATAAGGCTAGTCCAAGTAACTAAGCAACGCGCCTAGCAACCATTGTAGTAACCAGGCAAGCTTCTACCAGAGTATATAATAATACTAACGTATAGAATGGACACTCTGGACCCCTCACCTGACGGAGCTTCCTCACCCCGCCAGCCCCTAGCGTGTTCGAATCGTGTTCCGAACGCAAAGGACGCACGGTGCACAGATGACAAGGTTAATGATTTTGACAGACAATGCCGATGATGTTTGATGTTTTGTTTGAGCATGGTTTAATTTCACGTTTTGTGAGGGGATAATAAAAAATAAAATGTGTAAATGTCATGTATTTATCTGTTTCACACGCTACATTCATAACCCTAGACGTCATACAAACAATTGCACCTGTAGCGCAGTTGCGCATGTATGCGTTCGGTCGCGGCTTTTGTATGGAGTCCGGAGAGCTATTACTATCTTGCAGTGTAAGCGTGGCTTTAGGGTTGCATTCTTGGACGGAGATAGGTTAATCGGAAACCGTCCTAGTCCTAGTTTGAATATCAAATGACAACGGATTTACAATGTATAATACTGTCTTAATAACAGCGGACAGTTAGTTGGAAAGAAACAGTTTATCTAAGGCCCGTATTATGAAAGCTTGCTCAGTAATTGATATAATGCTTGAGTAACGTTTTTATACCGATGATGTTTGTTGGATTGAGGACTGATAAAGTTTTAATATACGGGCCTGAGATCGAGAATATCAAGTATGCTATAGGGGATTGAAGAGCAAAAACCGAAAGCCCAAACCGTATAATCTTGCAAAGTTGTAAAATCATGACGTGATAACCAAAATCCACGCGGACGCGGGTATCAGCTAATAAACATAAAACTGTACCTTTTTATCGCTCTTATTCACTCAAAAACGTTCCTTTTATTATTCACAAGGAGGTGAGTCATAATCATGGAGCTAGAAAATTAGGTTATAATATCTTCCAATATGCCAACTTCAAGAAAAAGGTTTACATTCGAGAACAACGCTATCCCTTGTCGGTCTAATAAACCAATCTTATCAATATGCAGCTCAATGCCTCAATATCCAGCTAGTGCTTCATCAAAGCTATACACGGAATATACAACAGTTTCTACGCCAAAGCTAACTTCAATTATTCCAGATCCATTCAGTACCTAGATTCTGTGCAGTAATCATAGTAACGACGTTTGTAGCGCAGTAGGTAAAGGTACGCCTGAGACGCAGGTTCCATTCCCGATGAGCGTCATATGTGCGAACAAACACTACATAAAGCCATCCTTTATGAATTGAAAACTTAGATATATAGATAGGGTACTTCGGTTCTCGTGCGAGAGCTAATCACAAAATGAGGAAATGAGCTGCGATAAGAAAGAGAAAGAGTTATACACTCCCGACCCGAATAAATCTGAATAGACCACCAAGTATCCGAATGGCGAGAAAAAATCTGGTAGTGTACGAATAACTTAATGGTTTTAAAAAACTAAAAACCCGACTTGAATGACGTCAAATGCCACTAAATTGTTGTAGCTAGTCGTGATTCGTTTACAGTATTAAGTTGTTTTTTTAAGTTTTCCGGGATAAATACTAATCCCTTGGGAATAAATTTATCATGGGACCGTCGCGGAATTATTGTCTATACTTTCTGGTGAAAGAATCATCAAAATCGGATAACTATTGGCGGAGATATAAATTAACATATACAGGGTGTAAAAAAACTACTAACGAAAACTGGAGGGTTGCAATCAGAACATGATTCCGATATATTTCACGAAAAAAAAACACAAAAAATATGTTGACTTATGTACGATATTTTAAAAATAAGACCATATCTACCTAATTATGTCATTTACAAAAGCAAAAAGCAAATAAAATAAACAAAACAGCAATGTATCGTACGCACGAACAGCTGATCTCGCCAGAGGTCATTCGCCCGAGGTCATGAACTGAGCGCAAGAGCGACACGGCGGCAGACTCCCGCGACGCCGCCGCGTTCCGCCCCGCGCCCCTCTAAACGCCCGCAACGCGCTGGCCGGGACGGACAGACAGAGGCAGTGCGCGAAACAACACTGAGCCGACCACAAGCCCCCTCGCGCTCTCCGACCAACGACGCCCGCTTAGACCGTGATCTAGATTTGTGATTCTAACGTAAATACACGGCTGATACCCGGAACTCTATCGACAGTGTATGTACCTACTACCTGTGTGCCGTGTACAATAAACTTTGTTTAATAACACCTCTTGTTTGGCTTTGGAAGTAGGTAGGTCTACAATCAGGCGAGCTCAGTTGTCTCATAAATGAGGAGCTCAGTTTGAGCTATTTCTGGTTCGACCGAGGCGAGCGGAATTAGGTAAGCACCTACCAAATATCAACGTTAGTAGGCAGTACGCAATTGCGAACATACCTACGTGAATGCGTTTGCTGTACATTGCTGGCTGCCGAATTAAATAAAAATGTTGAAACATTGTTTTATCCGGCTTTAATTTTTTTCGGACACCAGATTTTTTTTGGTTGGTTTTTGGGGTGCTGTACTTCTCCCTTTCGTTTTCGGTAGTTGTCTTTTTACACCCTGTATACATACATAAATCAATGCGAAAAAATAACCTTGTTTTTTGAAGTCGGTTAAAATGTACGTCTTCCAGTGTGCATGTCTTTTTCGTTATGCTAGTAAATGTGTCAATATTGCTTTACACTTCCCTTCCTCTAACTAGTGGTGACTAGCCTGATGCTAGATCAGGAATTTATAGCGTAGAATCCAAAATGCAGCTTTTCGATATCACGAAAATGATCGAGGCCATATTGAGATGAACATCTGCGGAGTCATAAATACCCATTTTCCAGTAAATGTTTAGACCCCTGAATTTGTTGGTATAAATTGCCGTTACTGTATAAATTCATGAATAAATAGCCGGAGGTTTGAATTTTTCAGCTGAAAAATGACAAGGGAGAATCCAATGGTCTCTTTATGGCAGATTTAAGGTTTTTATGGAGACGGCTCCCCATCGTGATGTACTTTATGTAGAGTGAAGCTATAATGGGAATATAAATTTGGAATTGCTTGTTGAATCTATAAAATCGAAAGGGGCACTTTGGTTTGTAGGTATTTTACGCATTTTTTTATGTAAATTGGGTGTACTGCCGTTATTTTATTCTGAGCTTTGAATATTTCATTCGTTTTCCAAAAAATCAGGAACTTTTTAATTTATTTACACAGGAAAATAATATCGTGACGATACAATAGTGATACAATATCGGAAAATATTTTTCCTATATCCTTTACTAGGTACAGCAGGCCTAGCATAGCGTTTCTTGTTTAGGGTAGAATAGAGAAAAATTACGTCACTCGTCAACGAATGCGTGAAATATTTGAAATTCATACCTTCAACTTTAATAATTTACGCAATGTATGAAGATGCGATGTCATTTTTGTCTATTCTACCCTAGACAAGAAACGCTGTGCTAGGCCTGCTGGTTTATTGGAGTGAAAAACACAAACTCATAAGTATGTTCGGATAAAATGTCTTTGTTCAACTTAGTCTAATGCCTATCATCATCATCATGATCAGCCTATATGAGTCCACTGCTGGACACAGGCCTCCCATAATGCTGACGTCCTAACGACTAAAAGGTTGTTAACCCTCAAATGGTCATTTTTCACTTTTTAACTGAAAGGAATACAGCTTAAAATTATCTATCTTTCAGTCTAACAACCATTTCAAAATTACTAATAGTTCCAGAAATATAAAAATTTAAGTAACATATGTATGTTTTGAGGAGTCCTATGTTTTGAGGCCGTTTAGAAGAGTATTTTTCACAAAAAATAGATGTCATGCTACACTAAACAGAAAAAAATTATTAAAAACAAATAAAAAAGGATTTTGACTAAACAGGACATCAAATTAATAACACAAATAAATCGCAATCGATGTGTACCATTGTTCATCTATGTATCATAGTGTTTTAAAAATAGCGTTTCGCGTATTTTATGCTGATTTCTCGAAAACAACTTTCCGAGCTTTACGGCCTTTTAAACAACGGACGGCAGATGAGCGCCGTAGCGTGTAATACCTAACTAACACATAACTAAAACTGCCAGAAAAATCAATCTACATATTACATACCAAGTAACTTAATTTAAGTAGGTACACTACTACACATATCGCACCTTCGGTAGAACAAGGACATAATTTGTCTAATCACAAACAGTGCAATTATGCCGTTGTTCTACCGAGGATGCGATATACATATTTCACTAATTAACAGCCCCACATTAATACTGCGAAAGACAAATTTATATCAGCAATAGGCACTGTGAAAATAAAATAAACATATATAACAGTAAACCTACTCAACGCCAAACATGAGTTTTATGCTTTATACAGGGTTATCGTCAGGGTTGCCAGAAGGGCAGAAAAAGTACGAAACTGGTAGAATAAAGTCAGAATATTTTTCGTTTGGAGAAAATATAATTTGTGGTGTTTCGAAGCGCGTCCTAAAACAACTAACGGGTAGACGGGTTAACTAAATAAATAATGCTGGAAATTTCACAGCATCATCATGTCCCAAAGTAAACAGAGCTTGCGTCTCGAACTCGATGGCTCGATGAACTCGATGGCCGATATATACTTCTTGAAAACATTATTATACATAGAAATCACCAAAACCCACAAAACATTTGGGGCGTCAACACATTTGCTTACAAATCTTAATAAATTCGCTTGCGAGGGAGAGCACTGGGTTGGTTAAGGACGTCAAGCACAAAGACCATCAGGATGTTCTTATTTGCCATAACTCCCTAACTAGGGCATTACATCCTGTATAGGCCTAGTACTACAGCTCATAAACGGAACTCATATAAACGATACGATCTATAAAAAGGCTATGAAGGTTTGATGGGCCCCAACCTCAATACGTAGATAGTCTATTTTGGGTCGACTTGGCTGAAACTTTTTAACACCCCGATGTGTGGTTTTCTTTTTATTTGTGGCCGAGATTCTTGTGGACCTTGGAAAGCTTGGGTTAATAGCTTTGCAGATTCTTCTTTACTTTTGAGATTCAATCACTCTTGATAGTCATTGAAACTATGTTATATTAATACTTTATTATTAATATAATACTCAAAGATGCCGAAGTGGACTTTATTATACGACAGAGACACAAAAACGACAAAATACAACTAGTATTTACACTTATATATATCAACTTCCTAAAAATCAAATCCGTCACCAGAAGGCAAAGTGCCCAGAAAAAAATAATGAATATGAACTACGATATATTATAAATCTGTCAACCGTATCGATTACGTAATATACCTAATATCCGCGAACATAAACACCGTACATTTTCTGTACGCAATAGCCGCCGGCTTATAAAAAAACAAATTCAAATAACTGGAATATTCCAGTTATTTCGATAAAGCTAATAACCGAGGCATGTTATTATTAAAAGTCGACGGACGTCAAAGCGGAATAATGTTTACAGAGTCGTATCTTGTGTAGCCGTCACAAAATACTTATACCGCCTTTTTGGGTAGGTAACCAAATTGTTGTTTTTTTTCTACAACATATTGAAAAGTAAACAATCGCCGCCAATCGTAAAGCATTTCTATGAAATCATGTTGTAAAAACTTCGATTCAATGGTAATTTAGGAGCAATTGGGAATAGTATGTTAATTTTAGAATAATGTTTACAGAGTCGTATCTTGTGTAGCCGTCACAATATACTTATACTTACCGCCTTTTTGGGTAGGTAACCAAATGGTTTTGTTTTCTACAACTTATGGAAATGTAAACAATTGCCCCAAATCGTAAAGCATTTCTATGAAATCATGTTGTAAAAACTTCGATTAAATGGTAATTTAGGGGCATTAGGGAATATGTTGATTTTAGTCAAAAATGTCTAATAATCCTATGCTTAAAAAGTACCATTGAATCGTAGTTTGTTACAGCATTCTTAATACAAATGGTTTATCGAAATGCGGCTAATTACTCTTTCACTAATTTATTCCTTAAAAATTAAAAACCGTAAGTAATAAATTGAAATCTCCTGCTTAGTAGGTAAATCAGTCCACCTTAATACGATACCCGTTCCTAATATTCAATCCCTGGTTTTGTCTTCCAGTGGTTATATAATTTTGACATCTCTAGTGTCAAATGTGGCACATTTCCATTGTAGATTGCGAAATAGATTGAATGCTGGAAAAGTCCTTAACTGGATTTAGATAATTCTGACTAGAAGTAACAAAATGTAATTTTACTATCTTAATCCATATCTGTGTTGCCATGTCGGGGCGTTTATTAAAAATGTTTGACGAATCGGAAAATAGAATCGTTACTCATGCTTAACGGATGCAAGTTGTGACTATTCTGAGGATAAATGACGAGTGTTATTTTAATAAAGGACATAATATTAATAATAATGATACAAATAATTGTATTCTGCAATGGTAAAAGGACACTACTGAAGTTTCTTTTAGCACCTACTCTAAAGAAATACCTTACTAAAGATAGGTATTAAAAGTAAGTATTTATATTACATAAACCCAGTGCTGTATTATTTTAACAAAAAAAAAACTACGAAACAACAAATTCTAACAAAATTCTAAAAATGCCTTAACCAGTTTTGTTTTACCCAGATCGATGACTGCCCATTCAGCCTTCATCCGGACGATTATTGCCCCAGGCTGAATGCAATCGTAATGAATCGAGATATCAAACGATTCGATTGAATAGTGTGATTTCGAGTGATCGATTTGCAACGAAGCATTTTCATTCAAGCCTTCGTAATTACTAGGAGCGGGAGTGAGGCTTTTCCACGAGTGATTTTACCAGAATTTGTTTTTTAAGTGGCGGCCACTTGCAGTCGTTTATTTATATCTCGTATATTATTTAATTAAATAAAAATACCGTTGTGAAATCTCAGCTAGGCGTTTTAATACGAATAGTCTACTGTGTCGTCTGAAGGTTTATATACCTACATGCCTGCAAGCATCCTGTAATTAACTCTGTTATAAAATATGGTATAATAGAATTCGTATTATACTGGCGACAGAAATCAAAAACATCAGTTTATTTCCCTGTCTACTTAAAGAATTTGACCTTTTCTAAGTGTACAGTTATTGTATTATATAAATAAAATAAAAAAAAAAGAAATAAAGAATTTTTGATTTGATTTGATTTGCAACCCAACTACGGATATCAAATCGAGAATGAATGAATCCCACAGGGCAGTATTGCACAACCATAAACAAAAGCAACTAAACAACAAAGTCAGCAGAGCGAGAGAAGACCTAGTTCTAAATTCAAAACTACCGACTCGAAAGCATCTGTCACCAACTTCAGCTGATAAATTGATCGTATTCGATACTGTTGGACTCTCGGGGTATAGATAATTGAGTTTGCTTTTAGTTTACGCTTTAGTTATGGGGTTTCTAATGACAGTTTGATTTCGGGTTCTCATAACAAGTTATGATACCCGTGTTTGAAATGTTTGAATGTGTGTTTAATTTGAACAAAGTTTATTCCCATTTGTTAAATAATACAAGATGAAATTTTTTTAATTCACAATGTAGTTCGCATTTTATGCATTGTCGGCGCCTATCTTTCTCATAACAAGTTATGATACCCGTGTTTGAAATGTTTGAATGTGTGTTTAATTTTAACAGAATTTATTCCCATTTGTTAAATAATACAAGATGAAATTTTTAATTGACAATGTAGTTCGCATTTTATGCATTGTCGGCGCCTATCTTTCTCATAACAAGTTATGGATACCCGTGTTTGAAATGTTTGAATGTGTATTTAATTTGAACAGAATTTATTCCCATATATAATGGGATAAAAATAAAAAATGGGAATAACATTCCCATTTTTTAAATAATCCAGGTGACATTTTTTAAATTGTCGAGATAGTTCGCTTTTTATGTATTGTCGGCGCCTATGCGTAATTTCTCGAATTTTTCAAATTATGGTTACCCTGTATGACTTAACGCGTTATATACCCCCTTTGACTTTCATCTTGACGACTTTTTGTGACAAGTTTGCGCCGATTTAATAATATATGTTCAGATGAGCTATTTATATTCATTTCGCTAAACGGGAAAATATTTACCACCACCATAATGATGTTTTCTTTACTTTATCGTGAATGCGGTATTTTTGCGAGCGTGTTTTGATTGATTTCAATTTTCCTTATTTGTGACGGCTTTGTGATCGGAGCTAATAAAAACATAACCTGAAGAAAATTGAATTGCTGAATGAAAGCGAAAATATCTTATAAGAGTATTATTTTTGCAGTACCTTGCCTACTTAATATACTTACTTTTTTCACTCTTATTGAATTCGAACCTAGGTTAGAATTCTATCGGAGTGGTATACCAAATTCACTACGGGGCTGTAGTGAATTTCGTCAACAAAACACAACTCTTTTTTATTCATGTAAAACATTCACTATACAGCCTACAAAAACAAAACACTAGCGACTAAAAAAGGTAAAGGTAAGTCCTACCGCTTGTGTTTCGTTTAGTGGGTACGGTCGTTGCACGACGTTCTATCAAACAAAATTTAAGTAGTCTATCTCCATGTTTACCATTATCAAAATCTTGGGAACTATCGAATATCCTAGCTAATATGGCAACCCAGCTTTTCGCTAATCTAGAGTGCAAACTACAACCATTCATCCTGCATCCATTGTCCGTGTAATCCGGGGCTCCGGTAATACACCTGCATCTGCTAGCTCAGCGATGGCAATCGGGAATGCACTATAACTTCCGAGATTGCATGCAATATTCTGTAGTGTTCCCTAATATTCCATGCAATAGGGTATTGCATGGAATATTAGGGAACACTACAGTTGGTAACCCTGTATAATAAATAACGTAACATAACTTGGTATGCTATCTCATAATATATAATCTCTCTCTCTCTCTCTCTCTCTTATCTCTCTTAATAATAAATGAGGGGGATAAACTGCAGCATATTAAGTAAATCGCACGCTCATAATTCACATTTCTTTAAAGATAAAAAGTTAAATTTGAACGAGACAACAAACAATATTGTTTGTAAAAATGTTGTATTGTTGTCTCGTAGTTGGGTGGTCGCCATGTTGGATTTCGTATAAACTTCATAATTTAAATAATAATTGGGTCTTTTATTCATCGAGTTCAATCATTGCGGAGTATAAATTCATTACGGAGCGGGTTAACAACGATAGTTTTTATAGTAAAATATAAATTTACATCATCATTATACCGAAATCTATAACATGCTTAATCACGCTTCCAAAATGAAATCTCCTACCTTACCACCTAACCTCGTACCCACCCTCTTAAATACATCATATTCAAAGGGAAATAAATCAGAGATATCTCAAAGAATCGTTTCGACCCTGCGCTGCGGTAGCAAAGAGTCCGCATATTGCATTACATCTAGCACCTGCGACACTGGACTCCCGCCAAAAGTAACCTGCTCCACAGATAAATAATCCCTATACCTACTCGGTTTGAGAATCCAAAATATTTTATGAAAACAAAGTCATTCATGAATGAAATCTTAAGAAAAACTGACAACAATAACAAAACAATATGGTACAAATCACTAAAAACAAAAACTTCGAAAACGGACGACAGACGAATGAAATGAAGAATGAAAGCTTTCGAAACCGTTTTGAACTTCTGCGATTTGATGCGATGATACAGTGTCATAAAATATTTTTCACCAATATCTCTTTGATTTTGTAAACACTCTGTTTACAAAAAAAAATATAGCATTCTAGCACTGAGTATCGAGAGTCTCGTTTACTCGATCTTTTTCAAATATCTGTGGATCGTTTGAAACATTTTATTGCCACAGATTAAATCCTCTTTTCGGGTATTTAAACAGATTAAAACCTCTTTGTGAGCATTTAAACAGATTAAAACCTCTTTGTGAGCATTTAATTTTAGCTCCATATTTTTATCCGGGATTCCGTCAACCCAACCAAAAAATCGACATTGATTTAATCGTGAAAACTCTTTACTTTGCTTCTACAATATAATTTGACACAAAACATTGCTTACTCAAAGTACGAGAGATGTAAATGTTTTCATTTTAATCCAACACGAGACCATAATGTTTTCAAAACAAAATCTCATCATATCGTAAAATAGAGCGTAAAATTGTTTACATTCGTTAAGAATTCCATTCCAATAGTTTTCTAAAACATTTTCTAACAACTGCAAATTGAGCCCTCATAACATGTAGGTAGGTAATTAACCTACTTTCACACGTATATAATGTTTTACGTAGGTATAGACGTAGATCTAGGTACTCATATAAACAGCGTTTGTTCTAGTAGGTACGCTGTTCTAATTTTTGTACGGATTAAACTTGCAAACTTGTCATCATAGTCTGTTGATATTGGTACCTACAAATATTGAGCGCTCTAGAAAGCATAACGAATCTAGAACTCTAAAGGAAGGAGGTTCAAAAACATTGCTTGAAGCTTTTTGTGCGCAAAAAGGTTTGATGGAAAACTGGAATATTTTCGTCCGTCAAAACAGGCTTATTCTGGTGATAGATTGAATACTGAACAAAGTACAAAGCTATATGTGAGAGAACAAGGTTAATAAAATAAAAATAAATAAAAAGAGCTTTTATTTCACACAAAACAAAAATAAATAAAAAATAAAAATTTTACCTTATTAATAAAATTATACGATTGAAAAAGAAAATAATGTTTTAATAGTAATTATAGTAAAATTATAAAATTAAAATTGAAAAGAGATTTAAAATAGATGTCAGGTGTCTTGTTTAATTAAATTAAAATATAATACAAATATTAAATCATTTGTATTCTAATATTAAAGCATTAGTAGTCAACATATTTCTTGCAGTTTCTTCGTGATAAAGTAAGTCTTACACCACCTTCGGCGGTGTATGACTTCTCCAAGGATCTCCAGTAGTCGTTTTTTGTAGAGAGAACAAGGTTCCCTAACTTCTAATAAATACCATCCATTAGGAATGAATGGCAAATATTGTAGAGAGAAATTTATTTTAAAACGTCCTTAAAACAATCCATCATACTTTAATGCCCTACTCTTGCTTTAACCTTCTCTAAAGCCAATGAAACAAACAATTACCAACTCATTTCGCAAGTAAATAAGGATCTAATTTGCATAACAGCCCGCAAACAGCTATAGTCACACATCATTCCATCTTGTCATTTTCGAAATGACAGTGACATTTGTGACTTAAGTCATGGAGACAGACTGAAAATCATGTAAAATTCAGTGTCAGTACACGAGCGTCTAATTAACGAGTAGTAAGAAGCAGCCGTGTGGAATAATGAGCATTTTACAGGCAAAGTTTGAGCCTCCAAGGAGAAGACTCCTCGGAGGTAATTACATAATTCGTTACCGCCGTATTTCACCCCTGGGACAAAACGTGTAGGAACCTTCTTTTATTGTGTCTGGATTCAAACTTTTTCGAATGTTTGAATCTAATCGAGCTTTCAATTCGTTTATAATGAGATGTTGGACATTGCGGATAGAATTCTATATTCAAAGTTTTAAAAAGATTCTTCAATTCAGTTGTTTTGGGGTTTGACCACTGATAATGACAATAGCACTTAAAATTAACGCCATCAGGCTGAAAGTTATTTGTGGTATTTATATACCAAAAATAATTTTTGGTTTATTTTGTTCTAATGATTCATAAACGTTTAACTTGTAAAGTTTTAGCTCTATAGAAATCACACTAATATGTAATAAATGCGAAAGTTTGGATGTTTGTTACGTCTTCACGCCAAAACTACTGGACGAATCGGGCTGAAATTTTGCATAGAGGTAGTTCTAGCCCCGGATTAACATTATGGATTTTTATCCCGAAAGAACGCGTGCGTAGCCGCGAGCAGAAGCTAGTAATATCAACGAATGGTGATTGCACCTGTACAATGTCTGTCTTTCTGAGAATCTTTCATTTTGAAAATCTGTCTTTTTGAGAATCTGTCCTTTTGAGAACCTGTCTTTTTGAGAACAAACCAATTATAATACTTGTGGCTTCCGTAGACTAAACTTTCAGAACAGAATGATCTGTTTATTATGCTTCTCTTGTAGTCGTGATTACCTACTTACCTTGATGGTGCCTTAAAATTATTAGCCTCGTTTATCAAATCATGGCATGGGCTTTGAATTAGGCAGGTACTTGTAGGTTAAAATTGTTTATATTTATAATCTGGGACATTAAATTATAACTAGCTATGCTTATTTACTTAAAACATATTTAACTAAACATTTATTCGATAAGTTTATTTTGTTGGGTTTATGCTAACAATGTGTAATTACTAAAAATATATTTCTATATAAAGTATTGTATTATGTATAAGTTATCTAGTACCCATAACACGAACTCTGCTTACTTTGGGGCTAGATGGTGCTGTGTGGATTGGCCAGCATTATTTATTTATTTAATGTATCTACCTAACTACTTACAAAAAAAAAAATCATTGCCATATTATGAAAATAGAATGTAACAAATGGGAAAACGGCATGGGCAAGCGTAATCAAGCTACATCTTAACGAAGGAAAGTAGAAAGTATTTTGACAGATTTTATGCTGCCAAACTTTTCATTGAAGTGACAAAAAATACTCTCCCACGGTCCTGATATCCTTTTAAGTAAGGATGGCTTTTCAGCAAGCCGTGGCGATGGTAGCGACGTAAGGATCGACTCAAAGTCCGTTCGTGGATGTCGTAAGACCAGACTACGGGAACCCGAGGAAAGGAAGCAGCTTCCTTCCGTGCATCTTAACATCATTACTGCGATAGCCAATCACGCCCTGCTTGCTGATCATTGCAAGAGCACCCTTGTTTGTGGCAGGTAAATTCAGCTGTGGACATACAATTGTGCTGAGAAGGAGGAGGTGAAAAGCTCGAATTTTGTACTCACTATGCTGAACTATGTCTGAATACAGCATCTCTAAAACGTGTAGATGTAGATACCAACATTGCGAATGCTGCATTGCGTTTTGCACGAGTTTCGCACTATTCCGTGACTGTGGTCTATGCTCTGTATGCAAATATGCGCCGGATATTTTATTTGTATTGCCTCTGGTAGATAACTAGAGATATTTTGTTCGAGTATCTCTATCGTAAATATCTTGCTTGCGACAAAATACATAATAGAAAGTTTTGTTCCGTTCTTATTCGTAAATTAAAATTGTCTGGATCCGAAAACGAAACGCAAAAGATGGTCGTTTAATGACCTCGCAAAAGACGGTGAAGGCGTTCAAGAATTCAAAGTAGATAAC